>BQNB010024949.1:0-57971 GCA_026074375.1 Tanacetum coccineum
AAATACACAAAATTTGCAAGAAATACTCGAATTTTGCCAGAAATGTCAATCTGATTAATCGCTGATTAATCCCGCCTTAACCGATTACAAGCTACAAAGTGGTCGATCGCCTAGATAACGATTCACGATTTTTGAAACCTTGGTTATATTTGTTCAAGCTATGCTAATTGGAGTTTGGGCTTATAGGCATGTTTGCAAGTGCATGTTTGTGTGAATATGCTCGTGTAGATAATTCCCAAAAGAGTAAAAATTAATGTTTGTGCATAAGTAATGTTTAGAAGAATAAAAACTGATGGGATTTGTAGAGAAATAAAAAATACCAAGTCAAAGGGCGAATTTATCAAGTTGCTAAACGTAATGGGATGACCTTTTGCGGTCGGTCGTCTCATGTGGCAATAAAAGGGACCTGGTCACCCCACTACGCCGACCGAAGGAAGACCTGGTCACCCCCAACCTTTGCAAAGTTAGGGTCTTCTGCACGACCTTACAATTTCGTATTAAAAAAATTAACTCTTTCTTTTATATTTTTATTTAAAAAAAATAAACAATCCTCCATTCACTATAAAATCTCACTTTTTATACCATTTTTAATCACAAAACACATACATTTTATACACTTTCATTATCTTTTTAAATGGCTTGTTCGATACCAAATAGTGACGATGAAATCCAAGCTTTGCTTCAAAAACAAATTGACAAAGATATGGTTCATCATAAAGCGATTCTGGATTTAGCCTTGCAATTTAATAATGCATGCACAGCTAAAGAAGATCTTAGAAAAGCATACGAGAAATGTAATCACATTCCACAATAGAGCCGTGCTTTGATCGACACTTTCTTAAAAGAAGCTTCTGATAAAGATTACAAGCTAAATCTTTCTATGTACATAAAGGAGGCAAAACTAGAAAAACAAATGAATGCTAAGTTAGCTTTGATACATGAAAAATACAACCACCGCTCAGAAACCCATATAGGTGGTTCGTCATCACAGACACATGAGATTAGTGATGTGTACCTTACGGCGAAAAAGTTACATCAACTACATATAGATGAAGAAGCCTTAAGAGAAACACTAGAAGAATAAACAATGGATGAAAAAGCACGGGAGGAGAAGATTAGGCAAAAACAAGCTGATGATGATGAATACTAGAAACTATTTTAATGTAGTGTTGTTTTAATTTAATGTTTTAAATAAAGTATGGTATTTTAAATTCCGTTATTATATTTTCAAATTTTGAATTCCAACGACTTGTTTTTGGTTATAAATACCCCCACCATCTCCTTATTATATCACACAACTTCTTATCCAACTAACCATATGGATTCCAATTTCACTAACGAAAATGATCCATGGGAATACTGTCTTGATATAGACGATTCTGACCTCAATTTAACACCTGTTATGCGTTCGTCTAGTAACGCACATGTTGAACCATCTCCATACACCCCAAATCCAGTTACCATAATACCCGGTCCTGCGGGGCGTGGGTTAGCGCCACTAACTATGTGATTGCTTTTCGTGGCACTCTAACTGGATGTTTGGGAGACATCGACAACTTTCTTAAAAAGGGAAAACTTGAACAAGTTGTTGCAATAGTGAAGTCTTGTTCTCCGAATGCTCTTGGAGATTTAAATGTGACTCTAAAAGATCTATCGGGTACAATACCTGGAAAAATACACTACAAAGTCCTTGATGTGGGTAGTTATGAAAAGGATATTAGAGTAGGAACTGCTATGACACTTGCCAATGTCTTAGTTTTTACTCCTAAACCATCAAAGCATTACATTAACATTACAAAAAGAAATGTGGTTGAGGTTTTCCGTAAGGATACTGTTTCTTTAGCTTAACATTATTGTTATTCAATTTCGTAATGTAATTTTCAATTTCGTAATGTAATTTTCAATTCCATAATGTATTTTTCAATTGCGTAATGTAATTTTCAAATTTGAAATCAAACAACTACTATTCCAAAGGATACTATTCGAACTATATGTTTTAAAACGAATCTGTGTTGTATTTTTAAATTCCGTCAAGTTCATGTTTTTTATTTCCGTAATTTTTTCCGTCTTTTCTTCCGTGTATTTTTATTTCCGAATTTTAATTTGTAAAATGTTTAATTATTAATGTAATGTTTAAAAAAAAATTTGTTCGGTGTCTTCTGCGGTCACCACTACATGTGTTTGGTCACGGTGTGGTCTAAGAGAGAGAAAGCTGAATCGGCGCTGATGTGGCGGTGTCCTCTGCGGTCACCACTACATTCGGTCTAAGTTAGTTACAAAGGGTATATTAGTCAAATACAAAAAGATTGTGGTGAAAGAATCAAAAAATATGGTGTGCGTATCACCTCCAAATTTCTAATGATAGAACCCTAATAAAGTAATCCCCAAAATCAAAAATCACAATTAACCATATCTTAAATTCCCGTATCCAAAATTTCCATACTCCAAAATCACAATTGCATTTGATGCGAAAGTGATAGCATCTTTAACAACAATTGCATTTGCTTCTCGTCAGATTGGATATTCATAGAATTCATTATAGCATTCATGACAATGTCCGCCTCCGTGCACAACCTCGGAAAAGATGCTTCAATCTGGGCCCTCTTAGTCTTTGATGCAGGAAGCTCTATCAGTAATTGTTCAATGTGGCACAACTTTGAAATAATGTCGAAAGTCTTTGCTTTCCCATGTTTGATCTGATCCATCATTTCCAACTTGTTAATTTGCATTTTATCTTGCTCATGCATATTTGGCTCGTGTCATTCCATTGGTGCCATAACTTGATACAAATGAGCTATATATTAGTCTCAATATTTGCTTTCTCAGGCTCTAGAATCACCCCGAGTTCTGTCATACATTTTAGTGCTGATGCTGCATTTTTTGATGCTCTCATCTCCTGAATGAAACATATAGTGTTTAGAAGAAACATGCAACTATTCTTGATTTACTATCTAAAATTCCCAATTTAATATTCCGTTTCTTAGTTTCTTACACGGACATGTAAAAGTTATGGGTCTTACTAAGTTAGCCTACTGAGTAACATTTACAAACAAGCTTAACTTAACCAATGAGATGAAAAACCATGGACTAACAAGGCATTACTTTCAGGAAAGGCTTAACCGATTGCTCCAGGCATTACTTTCAGATTCATTTGGAAGGAAAAGGAACAGAGAAATTTTCACTCTAAGAAAATCTGAATATCACTTTTTACTAAAACCTTCAACTAAAAAACAAAGTTTTAAAAACAAAGACACTTTCGGCTGATGTCATGTTGCTGAGGTGTCATTCACTTAAACCTTCAATTGAAACATTTATGACATCATTTTCATATTTAACTTTTTTTTCTAATACATATAAGTAGTACTTTGTGATTTGTATTATGTATTTTGTGCGTACAGATATGGGATGACCCACCACCCACCTTTTTTCTTTTGACTATTCCAATTTAACATTTTCCAAGACATTTTTTTTGCTAACTCGGCTTCGGGTCAACTCGAATAAGGATTTATTTATTTTTAAAATAAATTTATAATTTTTCTATTTAAAAAAGGAAAAAAAGTTTTTTTTTTAACATTTTACTCGTATTCGGGTTGACCCGAACCCGAAGTGACCGACCCTAGTTGACTCGACCCGAATTGACCCGAACCCGAGTAACCCCAATTCAAATAAGGCCGGGTTCGGGTTCGGGTTCGCGTATGGAATTTCTACCCCTGACGTTTAACAAATAAAAATATTTGACTTCTTTAAACGTTTGCAGTCATTTACGTCATTTTGAACCAATAATGTTTAAAAAAATGGAAAATAATAAAATATGGGTCTCAAAACTGTAAGTTAGTGCAAGTTATTTATGTTGTTGTTTTTGGGTAAGTTAGGTTAATTTAAGTTAAGTGGAAAAAAGATGATGAGACGTAGCAGTAACTTGCAAGTTACTGCACCCTTTGCTCTAATGATGATTTTTGCAATTAACTCTTAAATGACTATTATATAAATTATGTTTTCTACGATGGAGAAAAAGTACGAATTTTGTTTTTTCTTTGTGTTGAACTGAATCAAAGGTCTCAAGAAAATATTACAACATAACGAAATTTACAAGACATGAATGATTTAGGATTAGTGTAATAAATTGCCATTAAACGTACGAATAAGTGCACCAATTAAATTTGTAAGCCTCCTTTTTGATCTATTGAATTAGGCTCTATTAATAATTTCTCTTTAACTCATTTCAAGAAAACAACTTTCCAGGTAATATTTAGACTTTGACTTTTTGATACGGGTCCAAATAGTGAAATTGGTGTAAGAATGCTAGGACCCTATTAGTAAGATCGCTCCTAAACATCTCATTTATTCATTTCATCTTTTTCTTTTCACCATCCGCATATTCCACCACCTTCAACACCTATCATTATCATTATTTTCTCACCACCTCTACCACCAGGGACGGATCTATGGTACAATAATGGGGGCCGGTGCCACCAATGGCTCGTCAAAAAAGTTAAGAATATAGTGTTATATTTTTTTAATTTTGACCTTTTTTTCGAAAGTGCCCCCACTCAAAACTAAAATTGCCCCCATTCACGTACTAAAATCCAACAATCAACACTTTAAAACCTTATAAATCATTCATCTCTAAGTCACTGTCTACCACCATCATTCACCACCTCTGGCCCCAACCATTTTTTAAAATGAAAGCTGACTACCACCCGTTCTTTGAAAATCCTGGCGGTCGGATGTTTGACCACCGCCATCCATCAGATATGTGATGCCTGGATCAGTGGCCACTGCCATCACCTCACCTCCACCACACGCCACCTCCACCACCATCATTAACCACAACCTGCGACCTCCACCATTACCATGTCGCCTCCATCTCTGCCAATTAACATGATGGTCAGATCGAGGGTGCTCGGGAGTAATTCTATTTAAAAGAGTGTTTGAGTTTTTAGTGGATAACGAAAATAAAGAGAAAAAATTACATCGTTAGTCCTTAGAGATATAAAATGCTTGATTTTACTAACGAAAGCATGAAAAGTGCTAAAAAATTCTAGCATGGATGTTTTATATAAAAATTAACAAACCACAACGATTTATTTGACAATTTAATCAATATTTTATTAAACCCCATGAGTGACTGAAACTTTCAAATTTCAATAAATTAAGAATTAAACTTTGGAAAGTAACAAAAAAAAACAAAATACATAGCTTAAACAAGTAAAATAACATTTTGCCATTTTGGTGCATGACTATTAATATATATAATTTCTCAATAATGGCCTACAATATGGAAATATGACAAAAGGAGTATCTACTATGGGCAATTTTGAAACATTAATCAAAGTTATAATACTCACACCCCACATCTTACTTTATGATTTTTAAATAAACCAAATGCAAAAGATCATAATGTTTGATTTCATTACATCATTAAATTTGTTTTATGCTAGCTTTGCTAAAACGAAATGCAGTAAAATACAAATTGTAGTTTGGTTTATCAAGTCATGCATAGTTTATAGTGTAATAGTGAGATTTTGATCAAATAGGCATATAACACTATATTATTCTATTAACATACGTAATACACAGGATACATATGAACCAAATCACATTATGGCTGTTGAAACATCTTTATCAGAAGTGAACTTGTGCATTAAGGTCTTCATTAGTCTTGTCTAATCTAATGCAAGAAAATAAGCCAAAATCTTCAATCTTATACTATATCGTTAGAACCATACGACTCCTCTCATATCGTCGTTTTTCATTTGTTAACTCAAGTGTTATTTGCGATTGCCCTTAACTTTCGTGGGATGTACCATTTAAACGAACATTATTGAAGGCCTGCAAAGAAAAAAAACTTAAAATTCTTTTTTTGGGTAAAAAAAACAAAAATAATAAAATAATAATAATAATAAAAAAACTTTAAATTTGTGTGATGGTATCAAAGCAATAGTCTAAATCTTATTTAACTATCAAGCAACCAAGAAAATAATATGTTGACACAAATTGTCAACAATACAATCTCTAAAACAATTCAAGATCAGATTATTATTTATGTGATAATAATCAAACGATTACAAACTGACAAGATCAAGGTGATCTTAGTCAAACGATTACAACTGAACAATTGAGAAAGATGAATATTAGGGTTTGATAGGAGGGTTTGATAAGAGAGAGTGTGTTAATGAGATCGGCCCTTTTTCCTCTCTTTATATACACAAAGAACTTTCATAAAGACCCCTCAAGTATCAACCGACTTCAAAACAGCACCAATCTTTACCAAAGGAATTTCCAGATATGCTTAAGGAGTCCCTCAACTTTTATAACTGCAAAACATAAAAAAAAACTAGAAACCAAAGAATAAGCTTATTTCCAATAAGGACTTATTTAGCTCAGATTATAGCAACTAGTGCTTATTTGAACATTCCCCCTTAATCTGACTACTAAATAAGTCAAACATGCCCAACTTTTCACATAGAAACTTATGTTGATATACAGGTAAATGCTTTGTCAAATTGTCTGCAATTTGGTGTGAAGCACTAATTTTCTTAGTGTTCAACATCCCTTTTGTAATTTTTTCTCTGATATAGTGAACATCAATCTCAAAGTGTTTTGATCTTTCATGGAATACAGAATTAGTAGCCAATTGTAAAGCAGACTTATTATCACAATAAAGATCTATAGGGAGAGTTGCTTTAGTTCTAAGATCCATAAGTAACTTATGTATCCAAATGATCTCACATGTTGCAGAAGATAAAGATCTATATTCTGCTTATGTGGATGATTTGGATATTGTGTTTTGTTTTTTACTTTTCCAAGATATCAAGCAATTATTAAAGAATACACAGTAACCTGTAACAAACTATCGAGTCTTAAGACATTTAACCCAATCTGCATCATTTTAACCATAAATGGTATCTCTCATATCAGGATATTGATATGTTATATCTTTACCATGAGCACCTTTGAGATACCTCAATACATTCAGAGCACTATTCAGATGAGATTTAAGGGGAGAATGCATATGCTGAGCTAAGCAATGAACAGAATAAGCAATATCTGGTCTAGTATGAGTAAGATAAATGAGCTTACCAAGAAGTTTTTGATATCCAGTAATATTATCAAGAAGAGGATCATCATCAGTTGGTTTATAAGATAAAACAGAGTTAGGAACCATAGGAGTGGATACTGGTTTACAACCAAGTAACCCATAATCTTTTAAAAGCTCGAGACAATACTTTCTTTGAGTTAAGCACAAATCTTTATCAGATCCAATAACTTCAATGCCAAGAAAAAATTTCATAGAACCCAAGTGTTTGATTTTAAATATTGATTTCAAAAAAACTTTGAATTTATTGATTTCATTTACACAATTTCCAGTGACAACAATATCATCAACATAAACAAGCAAAGCAATAAACTTGTTACCTTTTGTTTTTGTAAAAAGAGAGTGATCATTAATAGATTGAATAAATCCATGTTCTTTAAGACCAGTAACAAGTTTTTCATTCCACTTTCTAGGAGCTTGTTTAAGTCCATATAGTGACTTAACAAGTTTGCATACTCTGTCATTGTTTTCTTTACATTCAAAGGGATTGTCATATATATATCTTCATCAATATCCCCATACAAAAATGCATTATTAACATCAAGTTGGAATAGAGGTCAATTATTAGTAACATACAAAGCAACGAGACATCTAACAGTAGACATTTTCACGACATTTTCACAACAGGTGAAAATGTTTCATCAAAATCAACACCTTCTTTTTGACTACAACCTTTAACCACCAATCTAGCTTTATATATATCTATATCACCACTAGATTTGTATTTTATTTTGTAAATCCATTTATTGCCAATAGCTTTTCTTCCAGGAGGTAAATCAGTAATAACCCAAGTTTGATTATCATTTAAAGCCTCAATTTTAGAATTCATAGCATCAATCCAATTACTATCTAACACAACTTCTTTATAACAAGTAGGCTCAATACTTTTATTAAGAGCAGTAGCAAAACATAAACTATCAGACTTAAGATTAGCATAGTTAACAACTCTTTCAACACCATACTTAACTTTTTCTTCAACTATGAAGTCATTTAAACTAGAAGGTAATTTGGTCTCTCTAGAAAACCTTCTTAAATTGTTGACTGGCAATTCCTCTGTGTCAGAATTAATTTCTAAATCATCAAAATCATTTATGAAATCTGTTTCATTTTGACTATTGCCCTCAGGGTGTGTATTATTTGTTTCTTCCATAGAAGTTGCATCAGAGTCATCATTACCTTGATTATTATTATTAAGACTCAACTCTAAGACATCATCATTGGAAGACACTCTCCCTTCATCATTGGGTTTTTAGGGTCTTCATTGTTAAAAAAAATTTGTGATTTAGATCTTTTGTTACACCAGACTCAAACTCAATTTTTTTCAAATTATTTATCATTTTAAAAGGAAAAACTGTTTCATAAAACTTAACATGTCTGGAATAAAAAACAGTTTTATTCTCAAGACTCAAAAGTTGATAACCTTTTTTAGTATTAGAATAACCAATAAAGACACATACTACTAAACTTATCATAATTGTTTAAAACAGTGGCATAACAAACACAACCAATGACCCTAAAGTGAGAAAGTGAAGGGTCATGCCCATACATAAAAAATAAGGAGATTTACCCGAAACACTGAAGAAGGTATCTTGTTAATAATATCGGCAGCAGTTAAAATACATTCAGACCACATGTATAAAGTTAATTCCCCCTAAAATATAAGGGATCTAGCAACATTTAAGAGATGCCTATGTTTCCTTTCTGCAATTCCATTTTGTTGAGGAGTATAAACACAAGTTGTCTGATGTAAAATATCTTTTTCATTAAAAAAACCTTTAAAGTTTATTATTAACAATTTCAGATCCATTATCACTTTTAAAAGTTTTAACATTCGTTTCAAATTGATTAGTGATCATTTGAGCAAAACTTACAATAGAATCATAGAAATCATCCATTCCTTTTAACATATATATCCAAACAGCTCTAGTAAAATCATCCACAATAGTAAAAAAATATCTAAAACCATCTCTGCTTGTAACTTTATATGTACCCCAAACATCTAAATGAACTAATTCACCAATTTTACTAGATTTATGTTCACTTAATGGAAACGGCTCTCTGGTTTGTTTAGCTTTATTGCAAGTATCACAGAGATGTTCAGAAATAGTCTGACTATCTAGATTAAGAAAACCCTTAAGAACATCAAGAACAGGATCAACAGGGTGACCAAGTCTTTGATGCCAAAGAGTTCTGGACACAAAACAAGTAGATATATTACAATTAGAAACAATCTTACAAGCATTGTCTACATCAAACAAGTAAAGACCATTGAACTATCTACCAATCCCTAGAGTATTGTTTGCTTTTAAATCCTGAATATAACAATTATTTTCATTAAAGCCTACAAACAGTTTATTATCTCTTGAAAGCTCATGAACAGATAAAAGACTAACAGTATATTCAGGGACAACAAGAACATCATATAAAGTAATATTATTATTAAGTTTCAAATCACCAATTTTAGTAATATATGCCTGAGTTCCATTAGGATGACCAACAATAAGACCAAGATTTGAAATAGCCACTACATTAATCAAGAATTTTGCAGAAACAGTCATATGTTGATTAGCCCCTGAATTCACAATCCAACCTAGACTTATATTACCAACAACAAAATTTGTTTTTCCATTAAAAAATCTTTGAAAGTTTATATTAAACTTTACACTTCCATTAAAAAAATGCCTTTAAAATTCAAAGAGTTTTTACCTGACATATTTGCATTAGCAAAAGAGACCCCATTTTCATTTAACAAATTCATAAGTCTTGTTAACTGCTCATTAGAAAGAGAAACAGGAGATTTGCTAGTAGCATTGCTATTAAAATTATTAGATTGAGGATCAACAGTAGTATTATTACTAGTCACATGTAACACCCCCATTTTTCAAATATAGCAGCGGAAGCTAATCAGACATAATCATAGAAAACGACTCATAAAGGGACGTTTTGAAAAATTTAGTTATCATTCATTTATTTATCAAAGTTTTACAAAAAGAGAGGTCCTAAAATCTAGAAACAGAAAGTTTGAATGATAATGGTTTAGCCATCTTCAAGTCTATGCCACTCTGTGCCATAAGTTGCTCAATTACGTGATATAAACATGCTAAAAAGATCAACACAATGGTTGAGTGATATTCATAGGTTTATGAAAAACAGTTTGAATATAAGTCATCATAAATATTGGGTTACGTTGTTATACACCCATAATAGTAATAATTGCAATGTAGATACAAGTATCATAGAAAAACCGTATTATTGCCCTACGATCATGACACCGAAGGCTTGAGATAATCAATAATTACAAGTAGTTTCCCCAACGGATGCCTTTTCTAAACATCCGCATAGATATTCAAATGAAGTGCGTTTGGTTACCCCGTGAACGGGTACACCAACGAGGGAGTTCAGTCCCAAATAGACCTATTCACAGCATTCGCGCTTACTCCGAAGAGTAATTAACGGTTCATGATAGTGAGGTCTTAATGGCAAAAGTAAGGACTTAGGCAATAATGCATCAAGATAGCATACAGTTGGAAAAACACTTGTATTTATGGTTTATAGCATGTATCCCCCTCGCGGGTTTATGAAACATTTCAAAGATTTAAAATGCGAGGCTATGAACTCACCTTAACATGAAAATCTAATTGGTGACAAAAGTATAGCAAATGAAAGTAACGACCTCGTCACGCAACCTGGGATAATATGTCAAGTCTTAGTGTGATTGTTTATGTTTCAAAACATTATGAAGTTTATCATACATATTACTTTGATTTATTAATTTATAGAAATATTGTATCACTATTCGGGCTATAATTCAGAGGTCATGCAGTAAACGTTTGAGGAGCCAGGACACTTTAAATCGTAAATCCAGCAAACTCGTCAAAACTTATACTCAAATGAAATACTTTATATGAAATTCCCTAGTAACGTGATATGATAAGATTTTAAGTTTCTTCAAAAGCTAGTCGATGATAAATTACGTTAAATATATAATATAATTGATTTATAATGCGTCGATCGATGATTAATAACGATAAATGTGTTGGGTTTTAATAAAATCGAGTTTTAAAATATTTATATAATTTATATAAAAGTATTATATTTTATATTTATAAGAATGCAAAAATAGCAATATATACCCTTGATTTATATTAATTTACAACATTAATCCTTTATATATATATAACTTTATATAAATTAATCCCTTATCTTTAAAGAATGGAAAAACAAGCCCATGTGGTTATTACTTTAGGAATATTGACATTTTTACCACTCTAGTTATAATTTCAAAATATTTACAATAAAGTACCAATGCATGGAATGTCAATTTGAAAAACAAGTCCAAATTTCATAATTTTGGTATTTTTGAAATCCAAAAGTGTTTTGAAGCTTATGGCTTATTAGAATAAGCTAAAATAAGTAGAGTTTACGAGCTTATTTAGGCCCATTTATTTTTTTATATTTTTGTATTTGGAAAAAAGGTGCTATGAGCTAATGATTATTTTAGGGTTAGTTACGCATGGATTTGTAATTCAATGGCTTAAACAAGAGTTTACATGGGATCATAAGGAAGCTTATTAAAGTTTTAAAACAGAAAATGAGCTTATTGAACAAGTTATAAGCTCACCTGATCTAGAAAGTGGTCGAAATGGGGTTTTTGGGTTCGTACGCCTAGGAACGACTTCAAGGCTTCTTCTTCTATTGATTCTTGGCTTCAAATCTGATCTTAGGGACTTCACTTCTCTTCTTTGATCTTGTTATAACTCCATTTAAGTTTATAATGATTTTTTGAGGTGTGATTGAAGTTGTGTGTGTGTGTGGGGGGGGGGGGGGGGTTCGACTATTTATATGGGTCGAAACCCTTGAAGGCCAAGGGTTGTGACTTAGAGTAGTGACCAAGGTGCTAGAGTAGTGACTAAGGCAGCCATAGGATGAGTCTTGAGGGCTAGGAGGGTAGCTATGAAAGGTGTAGAGTGATAGAAGGGTACGGCATACAAGGGATGACAAGGAGGTGACAAGAATAACTTGGTGGCCAAGGGTTGTGATGGAGGTGCTTGTATGGCTGCTAGATGACATGGTGGTGAGGTCATGGTGGTGTTAGGGAGCTAGCTTAGTTAGAATTTGGTTTAAAAAAAAGTATTAAGGGGTGTCGGGTTTATTTTGATTTCGGGTTAGGGTTTTGGATTTAGGACGTGGATTAGGGTTTAGGATTAAGGTTTAATGTTATGATTAGGGTTTAGGATTAAGGTTTAATGTTAGGATTAGGGTTTTGGATTATAATTTAGGTTTCAGATAAGTTTTTAGGTTTTGGTTTCGTATAACATGAAATTAGGGTTTTAGAATTAGGTTTAGCATGATTTAGGGTTAGTTTAGCATAAATGTATTGTTAAGTAAGCTTGTAATCCAAGCTAAAGAAGTTGTACAAAAATTAGAACAAAATTAGAAGGAAAATGAGCTTGATTTAAGTTCCATGCTTAATTGATTTGTACTTTGTGCATTAAGGACTTGTACATAGACTTGGAGGGAAATTATATTTGAATTTCTGGTGCATTGATCACTTATACACTTGCCTTGAATATTTGTACATTTATTTTGTAATGTAAAAATACTCATAAAGTTAGTTTGATATAAACATTAACGGATAAAGTTCATTTAGTAATAATGTTATGAAAACTACGTTAAATAGATAACGTACATAGTATAGTGAATATTAGAATATAGACTTGACATATTAGGATGTTTACATGATATAAACATAGTTATAGTTGGTATTGGTTGTTGCGTGAGCTCGTTTACTTTAGTTATGTAAACTACGTTACATAATAGAATAAAGCAAAAATTTCCCTGTAAAAAGGTGGTATATATAGATGTTACATTGCATCTAATTTAATAGATGGATATTTATATTAATGAAAATTGCGGGTTGTTATAGTCCCCCAACCTTAAAGAAATCTCGTCTCGAGATTTAGCTGGACTTTGAAGTGATGTTGGAAAATAGATGTGGATATTTGGCACGAATTTCATCTTCGCGTTCCCACGTAAATTCTGGTCCTCTTTTAGAGTTCCATCTTACTTTGATTATAGGAATACGACTTTGTCTTAGTTTCTTGACTTCTCGATCCATAATTTCCACTGGTTCTTCCACAAAGTTGAGTTTGTCATCAAGCCGAAGCTCTTTCATTGGAATGACGAGAGATTCGTCAGATAAGCATTTCTTTAGATTAGAAACGTGGAAGGTATTGTGGACATTTCTGAGTTCTTCAGGAAGTTCAAGTTTATACACCACTGGACCGACTCTTTTAAGAATCTTAAATGGTCCAATGTACCGGGTATTAAGCTTTCCTCGTTTTCTGAATCGGATGACACCTTTACGAGGTGACACTTTTAACATAACTTGATCTCCAACTTGAAATTCTAAGGGCTTTCGCCTTACATTGGCGTAACTTCTTTGCCGATCTCTTGCAGCTTGCAAGCGTTGTCGAATTTGCACTATCTTTTCAGTGGTTTCATGGATTATTTCTGGTCCCGTGAGTTGAACATCTCCAAATTCGGCCCATCAAACAGGTGATCTGCACTTTCGACCATAAAGTGCCTCAAATGGTGCTGCCTTAATACTGACATGGTAACTATTATTGTAGGAAAATTCTACCAGTGGTAAGTGTTTTTCCCATCCTTTTCCAAAATCTATAACACAGGCTCTAAGCATATCTTCGAGTGTTTGAATGGTTCTTTCACTTTGTCCATCGGTTTTGGGATGATATGCCGTACTTATGTCTAATTAAGTACCCAAAGCATCCTGTAATGATTGCCAGAATCTGGATGTGAAATGACTGTCACGATCCGAGATGATGGATATTAGCACTCCATGCCGTGAGACTATTTCCTTTATGTACAACCTTGTAAGGGTTTCCATACTATTTGTTTCTCTGGTAGGGATGAAATGTGCTGATTTAGTAAGGCGATCTACAATGACCCAAATTGTGTCATGTCCGTTTGATGTTCTGGGCAGTTTTGTAACGAAGTCCATCGTTATTCTTTCCCATTTCCATGTAGGAATCTTTGGTTGTATCAGCAAGCCGGATGGCTTCTGACATTCAGCTTTAACTCTAGAGCATGTTAAACATTTGCCAACATATTCAGCAATAATTGCCTTCATGTTAGGCCACCAATAAAATTTCTTTAGATCCTGATACATCTTGTCAGAACCTGGGTGAATGGAATACTTTGATTTATGGGACTCATGCATGATCAAGTCTCTCAGATTACCAAAGAGTGGTAACCAACTTCGGTTCTTAATACAACGAGTTCCATCAGGACGTACTTCAAATGCTTTGTCCATTCCTCGTAAGTTCTCAGCCTTGATGTTTTCTTCATTGATTGCCTTAGTTTGAGCTTCGAGAATTTGTGATGGTAATTTTGGATGAATGGTCATGACTAATGATCTAACTCGGAGTGGTTTGATTCGGCTTAAGGCATCTGTCACAACATTTGCCTTTCCAGGATGGTAACGAATCTCACAATCGTAATCTGCGAGCAATTCTAACCAACGATGTTGTCTTATGTTCAACTATTTTTGATCAAGGATATGCTAAAGACTTTTATGATCAGTAAACACAGTACACTTTGTATCATATAAATAGTGTCTCCAAATTTTGAGAGCGAACACAACTGCTCCTAATTCGAGATCATGAGTGGTATAGTTTTCTTCATGAGGTTTGACTTGTCGGGATGCATATGCAATAACCTTTTCCCTTTGCATTAATACAGCTCCCAGTCCTTGAATTGATGCATCACAGTAAACAACAAAATCATCGTTTCCTTCTGGTAATGCTAAGATTGGAGCTTCACAAAGCTTCTGTTTCAGTAGTTGAAAAGCTGTCTCTTAGTCTTCGCCCCAGATACACTTCTTGTTCTTCTAATTCAGTCAATGAATTTGCAATCTTTGAGAAATTCTTGATAAATCTCCGATAATAGCCGGCGAGTCCTAAGAATTGACGTATTTCTGTGGGTGTAGTAGGAGATGCCCAATTCTTAACTGCTTCAATCTTGGCAGGGTCAACATGAAGTCCTTGACTATCAATTAAGTGTCCAAGAAATTGCACGATTATAATCCAGAAATCACATTTGGAGAACTTGGCATATAATTTCTCCTTTTTGAGTAATTCCAAGATTATTTTTAGATGATTTACGTGCTCTTCTTTGTTACGAGAGTAGATGAGAATATCATCGATGAACACTGTTACAAATTTATCCAAGTATGGTTTACACACACGATTCATGAGATCAATGAATATAGCAGGCGCGTTAGTTAAACCAAATGGCATCACTTGAAATTCATAATGTTCGTATCTTATTCTAAAAGCAGACTTAGGAATATCATCATTCCTGACTCTCAGCTGATGATAACCTGATCTTAAGTCGATCTTTGAGTAAACACTCGAACCTTGAAGTTGGTCAAATAAGTCATCGATCCAGGGTAATGGGTAACAATTCTTTATGGTAAGTTTATTCAACCACGGTAATCGATACACATTTTGAAGACCGTTTTCTTTTTAACCAAATAGACGGAGCTCCCCAAGGTGAAGGTACTTGGTCGAAATAAAAACCTCGGGTCTTCCAACTCTTGAAGTTGGTTAGATAGTTCCTGCATTTTGAAGGAGCTAATCTATAAGGTGCTCGGGCTACAAGTGTCGCTCCTGGAATTAGATCGATTTGAAATTCTACTTAACGAACGGGAGGAAGGCCAGGTAGATCTTCAGGAAAAACTTCCAGGAATTCTCTTACATAACGGTTGGTCTTCTAGTCGGTTTGTCTAACTTATTTTCCATTACTTGGGCTACGAAAACTTGAAAACCTCAGGATATATATCTTTCGGTTTTTATATAGGATATAAGACTTAGCCGGGTTTTGCTTTGGTCACCTCGGATGATCAAAGTTTCACCTTTGATTGGGATGTGGGCGACTTTCTCGTCACAGATAATTCTAGCATGATACTTGGATAACCAATCTATACCGATGATGACGTCGAAACTACCGAGTTTGATTGGCATAAGATCAATTTTGAAAGGTTGGTTTAACAAGGTCAGGGTGCAACCCTGAATAATGATGTTTGTGCTTACTAGGTTTCTGTCAGCCATTTCGATATCATAAAAGGTGTCTATTGTAATGGGTGGAATATTTAGCATAGAGGCAAGAGATATGGATACAAAGCTTTTATCGACTCCAGAATCAAATAATACACTAGCTAGATATTAGTTTAGAAGGAACATACCCGTGACTACGTTCGGGATCTTGGTGAGCATTCATATCCCTCAGTATGTAGGCTCTTCCCTGTGCATTGTTGTTGGTCTTTCGGCACTGATTTGCATAATGCCCTTTTCTTTCCATAGGCATGACAAGTAACTGTCACTGGTAGCAGATTACTTCCAATGGCTGGCCCTTTGTTTCTGTAGTTCTTAGTCAGATGGCCCACCTTGTTGCAAGTATTACACTTGACAGTGCAAGGTCCTATGTGATGCAGAGTGCATTTCTTACACAAGGGACGGTTTCCAGTATACCCATTATTTTTAGTTGGGGTGGCAGCATAAGCCCTGAAGGTTTCCTGTCTTCTGTTCTGTTGTGGTTGGTGATTATTGTATCTCTCACCCACGGTTGTTGGTGTTGGTGTTACGGTAGTTGTTGTTATTATCGTTGCGGTAGTTGTTGTTGTTGAAAGTTCTTTTGTCGTCAAACTTTTGTTTGTGATCACTTGATACTTGCATCGGAGTGTGCTTTGTTACCTGATCCATTAGCCTCTGGGCTATGTTAATGGCTTCCTCTAGAGTTTGAGGTTTAGAGGCGGTAACATTCCCTTCAATACTTTGAGGCAATCCCCCGATGAAAACTTCCATCATTTTCTCATAATCTGGCACCATAGTGGGACACAAGGTTGCCAATTCCTGGAATCTTCTCACATATGCCTTGAGATCATTCCCCTTCACAGTCAGATGGTAAAATTCGTCTTCCATCTTCTGGACCTCAGTTCGGGGACAATACTTCTTTATCAAAAGCTTCTTGAATTCAACCCAGGTAATCTTGTAAGCTTCTTCTATCCCAATAGGTTGGGCAAAAGAATTCCACCAGGATAGAGCTTCTTCAGTTAAAGTACCAGTAGCAAACTTCACCTTGCAGTCTTCGGTACAGTTGCTACGGGAAAACACTGATTCAGTTCGCTCAAACCAGCGGATAAGTCCAACAGCTCCTTCTGAACCTTTGAAGTTGATAGGTTGGCAGCTCATGAACTCTTTGTAGCTACACTTTCTTGCTACAGGAGCTTCTCTTTCTCCGGTGTTCCTATTGGTATTGTCAGCATTTGCCATTGTTGCAGCTTGTGCTTCCAGAGCTGCGGTAACACTGTCAGCAACTAGTTTCCTGATGGCAGCTTGAGTCATGGCTGGTGCTTCAGATGTTGATGTCCTTTTGGGAGGCATTCTATCAACATAAGACAACACGTAATAAGAATGATATCACAAGTCTTAAAATGCAATGCTTATTTTTGAACTTTAAGCATTTTTAACAATAGTGATATTGAAATCATAGATACTTATTTGATATGGATTCTAACAAGCATCTGATTTATTAGAAGTCACGGTATGATTCATAATGATGACGACGGAGATGTAATATAGGACACAAGATGAATATAAAACGGGATCACCATTGTATTATATCATGAACAACTTGCCTTTATAGTCAAAATTTGACAAGTGTTGTTATTTATACCACACATCCCGTGGCTAGGTTATAACAAAAGCTATAACTAGTATCTAATCTAGTAGTCCGATGGTCCTTCCTGGCTGTTCTTGTGTTCATAGATTGCATTCAGAAGACTTTCCTTATCTGCTTGGTGACGAACCTGGATATCTTCGATGATTTGTTCTAGATTAGCAATCCTGAAGCGAGCCAGAGCAATCTTGCTGTTATTTCCCATTTGCTTTCTTTGAAGTTTAGCAATTTGAGTATGAGACTCTCGGAGTTCAGCTTCCAGATTGTCAAAATCTTGTTGTATGATTACCCGACCTTTTCCGAGACCTTCTATTTTGTCTTCTATGTGCTCAATGGGGTCAAGAGAGAGCTCATCTAGGTTATTCAAAATTTCTCAATTTGTTCCTCGTGACGTTCCAAACTTGTCTTACGAGAGCTTTCTCCCATCTTAAATTCTTGAGGTAGGGCAGAAGTAGAGGAGGATGATCGGTCACGACCTCGTTTCTTAGGTAGCAATAATTCCTCAGGAAGAAAGAATTCTTGAGGATTAAACATTGGTGATAGCATTGGAGATGGAGGCACAATAGTTGGAGGTGAAATAGGTGATTCTTTAGCATAATATGCTTGCATGACCTTCATATAGGGGTCATTATGAAAAAGTGAAAGAGTTGATGAAGCTATTAGAACTAAACCAAATGAGTTATTTGAAGAGCTAGAATAAGTATTTCCTGGTGAAGCTAGGGAATAGTCCGGGGAAGCCGAGATATAGTCCAGAAAGTTAGAGGAAAAAGCATCCTCAATATTGGAAGTAGGGTGATTGGGAGAAGACATCACTCTGTTAACAATCCAGCGGTAAATTACATAAGTTATTTATATAATAGTATAATAGTTATGTATCTTTACATACTATTCGGGAGATAAAGTGGCACAGAGGACTTTCTTAGATGGAAAAAGAAAAGTAGTTATAGTTAAGGTTTCAACCTTGTTCTCTATAACCGTGGCTCTGATATCAATCTATAACACCCCCATTTTGACAAATATAGCAACAGAAACTAATCTGGGGTATTACTTCATAGTACAACAGTCATAATCATAGAAAACGACTCATAAAGAGATGTTTTTGGAAAATTTAGTTATCATTCATTTATTCATCAGAGTTTTACAAAAAGAGAGATCCTAAAATCTAGAAACATAAAGTTTGAATGATAACAGTTTAGCCATCTTCAAGTCCGTGCCACTCCGTGCCATATGTTGCTCAATTACCTGAGATAAACATGCTAAAAAGATCAACACAATGGTTGAGTGAAATTCATAGGTTTATGATAAATAGTTTGAATACAAGTCATCATAACAGTGGGTTACGTTGTTATACACCCATAATAGTAATAATTGCAATGTAGATACAATTATCATAGAAAACAGTATTATTGCCCTAAGCTCATGACACCGAAGCCTTGAGATAATCAATAATCACAAGTAGTTGCCCCAACGGGTGCCTTTGCCAAACACCCGCATAGTTTATTCAAATGAAGTGCGTTTGGTTACCAAAAGTACAGGTATACCAACGGGGGAGTTCAGTCCCAAATAGATCTATTCACAGCATTCGCGCTTACTCCGAAGAGTAATTAACGGTTCATGATAGTGGGGTCTTAATGGCAAAAGTAGGGACTTAGGCAATAATGCATCAGGATAGCATACAGTTGGAAAAATACTTGTATTCATGGTTTATAGCATGTATCCCCCTCGCGGGTTTATGAAACATTTCAAAGATTTAAAATGCGAGGCTATGAACTCACCTTAACATGAAAATCTAATTGGTGACAAAAGTATAGCAAATGAAAGTAACGAAAAGTAACGCCCTCGTTCAAGCAACTGGGGGTAATATGTAAATTCGTAGATGTGATTGTTTATGTTTTAAAACTTTATGAAGTTTATCATACATATTACTTTGACTTATTAATTTATGGAAATATTGTATCACTGTTTTGGGCTATAATTCAGAGCGTCATGCAGTAGTAAACGTCTTGAGTGAGCCTGGACCACTTTATACTTCGTGAATCGCAAAACTCATCAAAAACATATATTCAAATGAAACCCTTCATATGAATCCCTAGTAAACTCGTGATACGATAAGATTTTAAGTTTTCTTCAAAAGCTATTCGATGTTAAATTACGTTAATATATTATATAAGGGATTTATAATGCGTCGAGCGATGGATTAATAGTGATAAATGTGTCTGGTTTGAATAAAAAATCGAGTTTTTTATATTTATTATGTATTTTTATAATTTATGTAAAATTTATTATAATCTTATTATTCTTTAGAATGCAAAAATTGGATATATTATTACCCTGATTTATAGTAATTTTACAACATTAATCCTTTAATATATAGAACTTTATTATAAAATTTAATCCCTTATTCTTAAACAATGGCAAAACAAGCCCTTGTAGTTATAACTTTAGGAATATTGACATTTTTGACCCCTCTAGTTATAATTTCAAAATATTTACAATATATACCCCTTGCATGGATTCGATTTGCAAAACAAGTCCAAAATTCATAATTTTGATATTTTTGAAATCCAAAAGAGTTTTGCAGCTTATGGCTTATTAGAATAAGTTAAAATAAGTAGAGTTTACGAGCTTATAGCTTATGGAAAGGGCTTATGAGCTTAAAAGCTTAAAAAGGGTGCGTATGGTTTATAAAATTTAACACGCATGGGTTTGTGATTCAATGGCTTAAACAAGAGTTTACATGGGATCATAAGGAAGCTTATTAAAGTTTTAAAATATTTAAAAATGCGTTATTAAAACATGTTTTAGGGCTTACTTATGCTAGAAAAGGGGTCGAATGGAGTTTTAGGTTCATACGCCTAGGAATGTCTTCAAGGGATTTTCTCCTTTTATTGATTCCTTGCTTTAAATCTGATCTTCGGACTTCAATTTCTCTTCTTGATATTGTTAGAAAACTCCATTTAAGTTTACGATTGATTTTTTGAGGTGTGATTAAAGTTGTGGTGGGGGGGTGGGGGGGGGTTTCGGCTATTTATATGGGTCAAAACCTTTTAAGACCAAGGGTTGTGACTTGGATTAGTGGCCAAGGTGCTAGAGTAGTGATGAAGGCATCATAAAGATGGTTCTTGAGGGCTTAGGAAGGGTAAGCTATGAAAGGTTGTGGTGTGATGAAGGGGTGCGGGCATAAAGGGATGTCAAGGATGGTGACAAGAATAACTTGGGGGCAAGGGTTTGTGATGGAGGTGTTGTATGGATTGCTAGGATGAAATGGTGTGAGGTCTGGTGGTGGTTAGGGGAGCTTTAGCTTAGTTAGAATTTGGTTTTAAAAAAAGTATTAAGGGTTGTTGGGTTTATTTTGATTTCGGGTTAGGGTTTTGGATTTAGGACATGGATTATAGTTTAGGATTAAGGTTTAATGTTATGATTAGGGTTTAGGATTAAGGTTTAATGTTAGGATTAGGGTTTTGGATTATAATTTAGGTTTCGGGTGAGTTTTTAGGTTTCGGTTTCGTATAACATGAAATTAGGGTTTTAGAATTAGGTTTAACATGATTTAGGGTTAGTTTAGCATAAATGTATTGTTAAGTAAGCTTGTAATCCAAGCTAAAGAAGTTGTACGAAAATTAGAACAAAATTGGAGGGAAAATGAGCTTGATTTAAATTCCATGCTTAATTGATTTGTACTTTGTGCATTAAGGACTTGTACATAGACTTGGAGGGAAATTATATTTGAATTTCTGGTGCATTGATCACTTGTACACTTGCCTTGAATATTTGTACATTTATTTTGTATGTAAATATTACATAAAGTTAGGGTTTTGATATAAACGTTAACGGATAAAGTTCATTTAGTAATAATGTTATGAAAACTACGTTAAATAGATAACGTACATGGTATAGTGAATATTAGAATATAGACTTGACATATTAGGATGTTTACATGATATAAACATAGTTATAGTTGGTATTGGTTGTTGCGTGAGCTCGTTTACTTTAGTTATGTAAACTACGTTACATAATAGAATAAAGCAAAAATTTCCCTGTAAAAAGGTGGTATATATAGATGTTACATTGCATCTAATTTAATAGATGGATATTTATATTAATGAAAATTGCGGGTTGTTATAATATTTCATAAAAAAAATATAAAATTTGAAAGTTTTCAGAATATACGCCGCACATTGTCTTTTGTGCGTCGCACTTCTGGGCTGAGAAAAAAATATATATTTTCTTTTTCGTATCTTTATCATGTAGATTGTTTTAAAACGTGTATTAGTATTCATTTCTGTTTGTTTGCATTTGTTTTGCTTGCTTATGTGTGTGTGTTTGCTTGCGTGCTTTAAATAAAAGAAAAATATAAAAATTAAAAAAAATGTTAAAAACCATAAAATCCAAATTAATAGTTTTCTTATCTACCTTTTTAATATGTGTGATTGTGTGTTTGTCGTGATTGTTTGTGTCTGTTATGTGTTAATATATGTATTGTTAACTAATAAAGTGTGGGAAATAAAAAAAATAAAAATAAAAAAATGTGTTTTCTGTCATAATAAAACCGCCGCACATGTGTTTGCGTGCGGCACACTTTTTAAATTTTTACCGCGTCAGTATTTTTGAATATTTGAAAAATTATAAAAAATTAGGTTATAAGTACGCCGCACTTTCTTTCAAGTGCGACGCACTTTTGTTCTGAAAAAAAAATTATGAATAAAAATTAAAAAATATAAAAAATTAAAAGTATTATAATAATAGTAATTTTGTAAATTATTTTTTTAAACCATAAATAATAATTATGTGTTTGTCTTAAATCCAAAAAAACAAAAAGATTTTATTTTCGTCATTAACTTTTTATTATTATTTATATATGTGTTTTGTGTGTTTTCATATTAGTAATTATATTTTTCTTTCTATGTTATTTTTCATTTAATGTATATAAATAAAAAATTTAATGAAAAAAAAATATATATATGAATTTTAACTTTTTGGGTGTGTTCGCTGAAAATCCTCACGAGACTATAACTCGTCCACTCGGGCCACCGAGGGGTTTAAAGGCTTGTTGCATACGCTAAATGCAATCGTGGTGCCTACGAAAGTGTGCTTTAGTATTTTACGGTTTTTGTAGTTTAGTTTCTTTTGCAGATTAAATAAAACAGGTGAAGCTTGGATTGGTGGTTGACATCTTATCACTTGGGGAGGTGATATATATTTGGATCAGTATATTACATGTGGTAGAATACACATGTTTGGCGTTCCGTTTCACGCCATATTCAACCATGTACTTATGAGCCCCGGGAAGCTTCGTTTCTCTTATATTTATTTTTCCCATTACCCCACTTTTAAGTTATTTTCTAATTACGCCCAAAATGGCTCAACTTAAAGTTGTGGGGGGCGGGGGGGGGGGGGGGGAATGAATTGAAAAATCAGACTCATTATTAATTTGTAACTTTTGTTCGTCCTCGGTAATCTAAAAATCTATTCTTGTTTTTAAATTTTTTTGCTACTTAGGTTAATAAATTAGAATAAAAACGTTGTAAATAAATAAAGTTTTGAAATCAAAGATGTGTCCCGATTGATAAAGCAGATCCGACTCGGGATTGATAACATTACTTGCTCATTTATAACCATTCCAATAAATATGTGAGGATTTTGAGCCTGTATAAAAGATTTAAAACGTATGAAAAAAGAGACAATAAATATAAGAAAAATAGAAAGTTCTTATTCAACAAAGAAAAATACAAAAGTCATAAAGACACAATTATATGCTATAAATGTGGAAAACAAGGACATACATCCAAGAATTGTTATACTAAAAAGAAAATTAATGAATTAAGTATATCCGACGAACTTAAGCAACATATTATGAAAATCATGATAAATGAGGAATCAAGTGATACTAGTATATCAGATTATGAAGAAGATGACCTAAACATAGTAGAAAATGATTCTAGTAGTAGTGATGATTCAGAATCATGTGAATGTATTGGAAACTGCACATGTGATTATAAAGAAATAAATGTTATAAATAATGATGACGACGATATAAAAATGTTAATGGAATTAATGAATAAAATTGAAGATAAAGAGGTAAGGAAAACATACTTAGATCGATTAAATGAGAAACTAGGCAAAAATAAAGGTAATAATATTGAAGATACCTAGATATACAATTTTGACGAAATATGTAAAAGGTTTAATAAAAATACAAAGCCTATAACTATTTCAGAATTACAAGAAGAATTAAAAAATGTAAAAGCAGATATATATTATTTGATCCAAATGGGAACAAGATCAATAATATATATAATTGATTTAAGATTGACTAAAATATAGAATAAAAAGTTCTATTTTAATAATATAGAAAATCATGTATATAAAAGCTAAAATTAATTCAAGTATATATGTAACAAATTCAAATATAAGTACGAACTCTAGTAAATGATACATTAGGAGAAAATTGATTTAAAAATTTATACCTTGATTAATAAAATCTTGATTACAATCTTGTTCAGGGATACAACGGTACGTCCGGTCTAAAGGTGCCGGTGATACAATAATTTGAAAATCTAAGGTTTTGGAACATCTGGTGGTTGATAAAATAAGACTGGGTCATATATGCAAAGATAATTACTGTTTTAAAACACATCTTATATTAGTAAAAAACTTAAGTTCTCAAATTGTATTAAGACAACCTTTTATTACACAATTATATCCATTTGGTATAAGTGAAAAAGGTCTTACGTATTTTATGCTTGATTCCATTGATTATGAGTGTGCTGGTGATTTATTGATTCTAGAACTTGTGCTTGAAATCTTTACGAGACCGCAGTGAGATCACGTTCGCATGATATAGGTATTTTTATGTGATAAAAAGGCAACTTAGGATTTAACCCAAATAGCCATTCCATTTCATTATTTATTCTCTTAGCTGGTTACATTGATTAGCTAACCACCCAAATAAAACCCTTATGTTAGCACTCATCTTTTGTGCTAGGTACCCCTAGTTTAACCTTTGTACCATTCTATTTATTTTTCTCATCCACTAAAATAAAAAATACAAAAATATGTAACATTTAGCCTAGCCTTACCCCTTCTCGAAAGTCCCTACGGTTGGTTACTAGTTGCTCGGTATGATTGGTTGATTTTTTTGCTTATGTGTTGCTCGCGCTTTGCTATAAATGTTGTGCCATTTCATCAAAGATGAAGGAGACGTCCTTTTGATTTTGTATTTTTTGTGGTGTATGCTTATATTAAGTGTGAGGGAATTGTTAGTTGTTTGAGTAAGGGTGGATTGAAAAAAAAGAAAAAGAAAAAAAAGAAGTGATGAAAAAAATGTGAAAAAAATGAAGAAGAAAAAAAAGGGTTGAATCAAAAAAAGAAGAAAAAGTATGAATAAGTGTTGTTTGTTAGATGGAGGTTGGTTTGTTCTATAAACTCGCGGGATTGTGGATTGTCGTAACTAGCAACATGGGTTTCTTGGACTTGTCGACATGTATACTATAAAACCAATTCCAGTATATATTTCACATGCCTTATCCACACCCTTATTAACCCTTAGCCTAACATTACAACCCGAATAAAAGTCCTCTTGGTGCTTACGCCATGTTGGTGCAGTTTTGTTTCTTGTACAAGCCTATGGTATGAAATGGATCATGTCTGAGCAATTGAGTGTGATTTCTTTTTACCCTGTATTACATCACATACGAGTGTTTGAGTGAATTATACTTTACCTTATTCGTGAGGTGCTTAGTCATGTTATTACAGCTTGAAGATCATTGGGTATTGTCAAACATCTCTGCTTTCACATATTAAAAATCCAAAAATATTTTTCACAATTCTAAATTTGTTTTGTAAAGCTTATTATTTTCCTTATTTTGCTTGAGGGCAAGCAAACCCTTAAGTGTGGGGGGGGGGGGGGGGTGCTTGCGCCTTTTGCACATATTTGTTACAAAAACCAAAAATATTTTCGATATTTTCATACTCAACAACAAATTTTTTTTTAAAAAAAACTGTCAAAAATTTAAAAATATGTATAAATATAAAAAATAAAAATTTCCTTGTCTTGTCACCTAGGACCTTGTTTATAATTTTTTTTCTTAGATTTGCTTGAGGGCAAGCAAAGTGTTAAGTGTGGGGGGATTTGATAACGCTCAAATTATACATGTTTCTATGCGCGTTATCAATGCTTTTATGCATATTAATTGGTTAATAATAAGAACTTTCGGTACTTAATCGAGTATATTTTCTATTGTAGGTTCTATGTACGTGTCGTGGAAGAAAACGGAAGAATACACGAAGATTTGAAGCTTAAAACGAAGAAATAACTCAAGCTGAATGCTTCCCGACACCTGTTCACTGTTTTCGTCATAACTCGGTCATACGAACTCCGTTTGACGCGATTCTGGTGGCCACGCGAAGAGAATTCAATTATCTACAACTTTGAAAAAGGCCAAGTGCTGTAAATGCCCCAAGTACGCCGCACTTTCAAATAAGTGCGGCGCACTTTTTCTGCCAGGTTATGAATGCTCTTTAATGAGCTTGGCATTCATTGCAACCTATCATCTATCAATTCTAGGTCCTTCTATGCACAAAATTTGGCACCCCATGAGCCTATAAATACAGCCCCAAATCTCTCATATTTCACACACAATCATCTACAATCCTCTCATAAAGTAGAATAAGTTAGGAACTAGTTTTTGGGAATTTGGTTGAACTTGCTCCTAAGTTCTTCTCAAAGCCAGGTTTTGATCCATCAAAGAAGCATAATTGAAGTGTTATTTCGAATCTATAAGCGATTGTGACAGAATTGTTCATAGTTTCTGGGGTTTACATTGAATATAATAAAGTGTTCTTGGGAAATTCATGTGAAATCACCATATTTTGCTCTTGGAATTTGGTATAATCTTGTTTATCCTTTGAATATGATCTTTGCTGAATTCATGATGAATGTTATGTGTGTTGTTACTTGTTTGATTATGGAGTAGTCTCTTAATGTTTGTTTAAGCTTTATGAGGATTATGATATAGTTTTGATTGTTTTGATATGCTTTCAATGTTTATTCTTTATGCTTGATATGTTATTATTCGGATTATTGTCTATCCTTTGGTTGATCATCTCAGTCGATATAGGTCGAAAGGCTCGATTGGTGTGGTTGATTTTGAGTCGCGAATCAATACTAGACTTGTGAGAATTGGATAGTAAATTGCTAGACAACCCGAATAATTATGTGGTTAAGGACTAATCTCACGTCTAACGACTTGATTAGGGGAAGCATACTTGTATAAATATTGGTCACAAATCTATCTTAATGCGCTTGTTATGTTCGGGTCATAGGTCGAAAGAATTCCCTTGCATAATCGGTAGATATACTTGCTATTGTGATTACCCGTCATTTGTGGCTTGTATGCTTTATTTGTGATTGAGAATATCTTTACATATCATTTCTAGACTCATGTCTCTCTAAGCCTAAACAAACATGTTTTAATCACCTTGGTAATAATCTAATCATTTCTAGCATTTGGTATAACTTAGTGTTAAATCAAATATGAGTCTAATGATCGTGACAATCATTTGGAATTTCTTTCTAAACTACTTTTTGAATCTGAAAACGCACAACTCCCTTGGGACGACCTGGACTTACCTAGACTTTACTACATTCGAAAGGGTATACTTTCTCGTGTGTTTCCGTCTATTAACCGGTAATTCTAGTCTTATAAATTTAAAGATTTTGAAACACATCAAAGTTTTTGGCGCCGTTGCCGGGGAGTTTGTTGGTCTTGTTTTCATTTGAATAGTAGTTTATACTTGTTTGACATCTCGTTGCTATGCAATTTTCGTGTTAAAACTGCTTAAAAATCTTTCTGCTGCTGAAAGTGCGCCGGTTTTTCTGTTAAAACCGCCGTACTCCCCTGAAAAACCTGCAAGTACGCCGTACTTACTCTTAAGTACGCCGCACTTTTTGTCTGCAATAAAATATTTTCTTGGATTGTGTCTTAAAAAACCCCCCAAACCAATTGTAATGCTTAATTCATGTACTGAGATCATGAGACTTATGTTTTGTGTGATTGTGTTGCTTAAATTATTGCGTTTGTATCATTTGCCTATTAAATGGAAAATAAAATGTTTATGTTCTTATTTAGTCTATACTTGTTGCTTTATTGCTCGTTTTGAGAATAATGTGTTCATGTATATATTATTGCTATTTGAGTGTTTGTTTCGTTTTGTAAATCATAATAAACTATTAAATTTGAAACCTGCTAAACCTGCAAGTACGCCGGTTTTACTCACAAAACCGCCGTACTTCAAAAAACCCCAAAAAGTTTTTTATTTCTGAGTTATTTTGCTTTCTTCATTTTTATCTTGTTAAATGGAATGAATCTGTTTATATAATAAGTCATATGTTTAGTTTATATTTCATAAAAAAAACATAAAATTTGAAAGTTTTCAGAATGTACGACGCACATTGTCTTTTGTGCGTCGCACTTCTGGGAGAAAAAAAATATTTTTTCTTTTTCGTATCTTTATCATGTAGATTGTTTTAAAACGTATATTAGTATTCATTTCTTTTTGTTTGCATTTGTTTTGCTTGCTTATGTGTGTGTGTTTGCTTACGTGCTTTAAATAAAAGAAATATATAAAAATTAATTTTTTTTAAAAACCATAAAATCCAAAAAAATAGTTTTCTTATCTACCTTTTTAATATGTGTGATTGTGTGTTTGTCGTGATTGTTTTTGTCTGTTATGTGTTAATATATGTATTGTTAACTAATAAAGTGTGGGAAATAAAAAAAATATAAAAAATGTGTTTTCTGTCATAATAAAACCGCCGCACATGTGGTCGCGTGCGACGCACTTTTTAAATTTTTACCCCGTCAATATTTTTGAATATTTGAAAAATTATAAAAAATTATGTTATAAGTACGCTACACTTTCTTTCAAGTGCGACGCACTTTTGTTCTGAAAATTTTGTTTTGAATAAAAATTAAAAAAAAAATAATAGTAATTTGTAAATTATTGTTTTAAACCTTAAATAATAATTATGTGTTTGTCTTAAAACAAAAAAAAACAAAAAGATTTTATTTTCGTCATTAACTTTTTATTATTATTTATATATGTGTTTTGTGTGTTTGCATATTAGTAATTATATTTTTCTTTCTATGTTATTTTTCATTTAATGTATATAAATAAAAAATTTAATGAAAAAAAATATAAATATATATATATATGATTTTGAACTTTGTGGGTGTGTTCGCTGGAAACCCTCACGAGACTATAACTTGTCCACTCGGGCCACCGAGGGGTTTAAAGGCTTGTTGCATAGGCTAAATGCAATTGTGGTGCCTACAAAAGTGTGCTTTAGTATTTTACAGTTTTTGTAGTTTGGATTCTTTTGCAGATTAAATAAAACAGGTGAAGCTTGGATTGGTGGTTGACATCTTATCACTTGGGGGCCGATATATTTAGATCATTAATATTACCTGTGTAAATCACATGACGGAGCTACTTCATTCACACACACACACACACCACACACACACACCACACATGCTGCCAATCACTTATGAGCCCCGGGATGTCCGTTTCTTCTCTTATATTTAATTTTTCCCGTTTGTCCCATTTTTAAAGTTATTTTCTGATTTACGAAAGCGAGCGCATAATGCTCAACTTAAGTGTGTGGGGGGGGGGGGGGAGAAATGAATTGAAAAATCAGACTCATTATTAATTTGTAACTTTTGTTCGCCCTCTGTAATCTAAAAATCTATTATTATTTTTAAATTTTTTTGCGACTTAGGTTAATATATTAGAATAAAAACGTAGTAAATAAATAAAATTTTGAAATCAGAGATGTGTCCCGATTGATAAAGCAGATCCGAGTCGGGATTGATAACATTACTTGCGCATTTATAACCATTCCAGTAAGTATGTGAGGATTTTGAGCCTGTATATAGCATACGTATTTTATGTTTGATTCCATTGATTATGAGTGTGCTGGTAATTTATTGATTCTAGAGCTTGTGCTTGAAATCATTACGAGATCGTAGTGAGATCACGTTCGCGTGATATAGGTATTTTTATGTGATAAAGAGGCAACTTAGGATTTAACCCAAATAGCCATTCTATTTAATTATTTATTCTCTTAGCTGGTTACACTGATCAGCTAACCACCAAAATAAAACCCTTATGTTAGCACTCATCCTTAGTGCTTGATACCCCTAGTTTAACCTTTGAGCCATTCTATTCATTTTTCTCATCCATTAAAATAAAAAAATACAAAAATATATAACCTTTAGCCTAGCCTTATCTCTTCTCGAAAGTCCCTACGGTTGGTTACTAGTTGCTCGGTATGATTGGTTGATTTTTTTGCTTATGGTTTGCTCGCGCTTTGCTATAAGTGTTGTGCCATTTCATCAAAGATGAAGGAGACGTCCTTTTGATTTTGTATTTTTTGTGGTGTATGCTTATATTAAGTGTGGGGGAATTGTTAGTTGTTTGAATAAGGGTGGATTGAAAAAAAAAGAAAAAGAAAAATAAAAGAAAAAGAAAAAAATGTGAAAAAAATGAAGAAGAAAAAAAAGGGTTGAATCGAAAAAAGAAGAAGAAGTATGAATAAGTGTTGTTTGTTAGATGGAGGTTGGTTTGTTCGATAAACTCACGGGATAGTGGATTGTCGTAACTAGCAACATGGGTTTCTCGGACTTGTCGACATGTATATTATAAAACCAATTTCAGTATATATTTCCCATGCCTTATCCACACCCTTATTAACCCTTAGCCTAACATTACAACCCGAATAAAAGTCCTCTTTTGATAATTATACCTGGTGCTTACGCCATGTCGGTGTAGTTTTGTTTTTTGTACAAGCCTATGGTATGAAATGGATCATGTCTGAGCAATTGAGTAAGATTTCTTTTTACCCTGTATTACATTACATACGAGGGTTTGAGTGAATTATACTTTACCTTATTCGTGAGGTGCTTAGTCATGTTATTACAGCTTGAAGATCACTGGGTATTGTCAAACATCTTTACTTTCACATATTAAAAATCCAAAAATATTTTTCACAATTCTAAATTTGTTTTGTAAAGCTTATTATTTTCCTTATTTTGCTTGAGGGCAAGCAAACCCTTAAGTGTGGGGGGTGCTTGCGCCTTTTGCACTTATTTGTTACAAAAACCAAAAATATTTTCGATATTTTCACACTCAAAAAAAAAGTTTAATAAAAAAAACTGTCAAAATTTTAAAAATATGTATAAATATAAAAAAATAAAAATTTCCTGGTCTTGTCCCCTAGGACCTTGTTTATAAAATTTCTTTTCTTAGATTTGCTTGAGGGCAAGCAAAGTTTTAAGTGTGGGGGGATTTGATAACGCTCAAATTATACATGTTTCTATGCGCGTTATCAATGCTTTTATGCATATTAATTGGTTAATAATAAGAACTTTCGGTACTTAATCGAGTATATTTGCTATTGTAGGTTCTATGTATGTGTCGTGGAAGAAAACGGAAGAATAAACGAAGATTTGAAGCTTAAAACGAAGAAATAACTCAAGCTGAATGCTTCCCGACACGTGTTCACTGTTTTGGTCATAACTCGGTCATACGAACTCCGTTTGACGCGATTCTAGCGACCACGCGAAGAGAATTCAATTATCTACAACTTTGAAAAAGGCCAAGTGCTGTAAATGCCCCAAGTACGCCGCACTTTCAAATAAGTGCGGCACACTTTTCTGCCAGATTATGAATACTCTTTAATGAGCTTGGCACTCATTGCAACCTATCATCTATCCCTTCTAGGTCCTTCTATGCACAAAATTTGGCACCCCATGAGCCTATAAATACAGCCCCAAATCTCTCATATTTCACACACAATCATCTACAATCCTCTCATAAAGTAGAATAAGTTAGGAACTAGTTTTTAGGAATTTGGTTGAACTTGCTCCTAAGTTCTTCTCAAACCCAGGTTTTGATCCATCAAAGAAGCATAATTGAAGTGTTATTTCGAATCTATAAGCGATTGTGACAGAATTGTTCATTGTTTCCGGGTTTTACTTTGAATATAATAAAGTGTTCTTGTGAAATTCATGTGAAATCACCATATTTTGCTCTTGGAATTTGGTATAATATTGTTTATCCTTTGAATATGATCTTTGCTGAATTCATGATGAATGTTATGTGTGTTGTTACTTGTTTGATTATGGAGTAGTCTCTTAATGTTTGTTTAAGCTTTATGGGGATTATGATATAGTTTTGATTGTTTTAATATGTTTTCAATGTTTATGCTTTATGCTTGATTATGGGTGTGGTTGATTTTGAGTCATGAATCAATACTAGACTTGTGAGAATTGGATAGTAAATTGCTAGACAACCCGAATGATTATGTGTTTAAGGACTAATCTCACGTCTAACGACTTGATTAGGGGAAGCATAATTGTATAAATATTGGTCACAAATCTATCTTAATGCGCTTGTTATGTTCGGGTCATAGGTCGAAAGAATTCCATTGCATAATCGGTAGATATACTTGCTATTGTGATTACCCGTCATTTGTGGCTTGTATGCTTTATTTGTGATTGAGAATATCTTTACATATCATTTATAGACTCATGTCTCTCTAAGCCTAAACAAACATGTTTTAATCACCTTGGTAATAATCTAATCATTTCTAGCATTTGGTATAACTTAGTGTTAAATCAAATATGAGTCTAATGATCGTGACAATCATTTGGACTTTCTTTCTAAATTACTTTTTGAATATGAAAATGCACAACTCCTTTGGGATGACCTGGACTTACCTAGACTTTACTACATTCGAAAGGGTATACTTTCCCGTGTGTTTCCGTCTATTAACCAGTAATTCTAGTCTTATAAATTTAAAAGTTTTGAAACACATCAGTCCTGCTGGTAGAAGCAGAGATGCAATGCCTGACGAAGCTACTGCTAAGACAATCTTACCTTGGGACCGAAGTGAACTTATAATTGTTTCCAAAGAAATGTTTTCCCGGTACTGTAACACCCCCAAAAATGTGTCGCAGCGAAAATGTGTCCGGGAGCGTTACTTCATAATACAACAGCACAAGATACAAGAGAACGACCTCTAAATGTGTCATTTGAAAAGTAAACTCGTTGATTTTCTTGAAATTTAAATAACATTTGTCCCAGAATTGCATCACAATGAAAAGCTTGAAAGCAATACAACGAGATTTGATCATTTGTATGTAAGTAGAAATCCATGAATGAAACCCTGTCAATTTAGACTCCAATGCACATCAAGTAAGCCAAGCATCTAATTCACCTGAGAAAAACATGCTTAAAAGTGTCAACATAAAGTTGGTGAGTTCATAGATTTTTATAAATATGAATGTAAGTTCAAATGAATGTATTTGCCTAATGTATCATCACAGTACCATGTAAAATGTTTAGTGACTACTGTCTCACTACGGTATCATAAAATGTTTAAATAAAAATATTGGATCAAAGATTTGTAAAGTATGGCTGACTATTTTAACCCTTAAATAGTCACAAAAAGTATGTACTTGTGTTAAAAATCCAAGATTTGAAATGTATGCATGACCATTATATCCAATACAATAGTCACCCCATGTGATTACGATTACAGACCTAAGTTCATAAAACTGCGCTTTGACTTGTATGTATGCTAATCTTTTTAGGCACTGTAAATGTATCCCAATGAATGCCAATCAATTTCAGACAATCAAAGTAAATGTTCATGTAAATGTAGTTCAATGTAACGACATGGTATAACGTTCGTTTCCAATGATAGCTAGTTACCCGAACGGGGATGTCAACCCCAATAGATCTATCTTATAACATTCGCGCTTACCTTCCGAGTAATTAACAGTTCATGCAACTTAAGCTAATCCCTAATCATTAGAATGAAAACAAAGTTGTAGTATCCATAAGTGAAAACTAGTGATGTATCTCATCACGAGATATGTAAATGAGTATGTAAACGAGTTTGTAAACATTCATGTAAACACATATGTAATCGACCATGTAAATGAATTTGTAAACACGTATGTAATCGACCATGTAAATGAATTTGTAAACACGTATATAATCGTCCATGTAAATGAATTTGTAAACAAGCATGTTCTCACCCCAAAAATATATGTAAAACTAGTAAAACATGGGGCTATAAACTCACCTCGAGGTTGTAGAACGATTGGCAGGAATGCGCATATTAAGCGCCAGACAAAACGGAAACTGGAACGGCTCGACCAAGAAGCTGCGGTTTATCTTAACGGTTCTATCCTACTAGCCTAGGATAATGTATTTGGGTTTTCCGATGAATGAGTACATCAACGCGACACGTTGATAAAGATTTAGATTTCAAGTTGTAATAGAAGTAAACACAAAGTATGTAATATATTCCATATATATTACATATGAAAAATGAACAATTGCATAATTCATATGTTGAATTATATAATAAAGACAAACATTCAAAAGAATAATCTGAAGTATCTAATACTTTGCAAGTATTATATAAGAAGTGAGAGTAAATAATTAAATAAAATAATTTGACACGTTTTCGGAAATCACCACTTAAATAAATATAAAGTTCTTGCATAAAAATAAACGTACGTTTTAACGTTACGAATTAAGTAAACTATGTTTCCAAAGTTTTTACAAAAGCTATGACTTTATTTTCTAGTCGGGAATTTATAAAATAATATTTTATAAATTAGTATTTCATTTCCTTGACGGGTTGAAGCTATAAATAGTTGTCTCATTTGTAAAAATATAGTTTTTGTTTGTTGTCGCGTTATTGTATAATTACATATTAAAAATCTTAAAAACTATATAACTTCGTCCATTTATCGGGTTTCTAAAATTATAGAATTTGTAGCAAAAAATACTAAGTATATAAATTTATAAAAATTTCGACATGACCTATTCGTTTATACAACGTTTCCCATTTTTACAAAACTTAACGTTTTCCATTTTAATCAAATCCGCATTGCAAATACCTTCGTGTTTCAATATATATCTAAATGAGACTAGATAGGTAATATAAATAAGTAAAACCAAACACATCTCATGTGTTGTAAATACAAAAACAAAATAATAAATAGTATATTTATTTAACCATTACCACCATTTGATCTGTTTTATAATTTATAAAATCTTACGATGTATTTATTAGTTTATTTATATAAACCAAACGCCATAATAGTTGCTATTTTCTGCTAACCCAAACACACCCTTTATGGTCGTTTTAACAACCAAACACACCCTACTCGTTGAAAACCAAACGCACCCTAATGGTGTTTCACAGCCAACCCAACGCACCCGTGGTGCTTCTATCAAAACCAAACGCACCCTAGTGGTGTGATATGAACAAACAAACACACCCTTGGTGTTGTTTTCTTATACCAAACGCACCCTAAAGCTGCTAACTGCAAAACAAAACGCACCATTGCTGCCATAAACCCAACGCACCCTATTTTGTAAAGACCAGACGCACCCTTGGTGGTTTATGCAGACCCAACGCACCCTATGTGCTACTATGAAACCCAACGCACCCTATACGGCTGCTGACCCGAAACCCAACACACCCTTTAGGCAGGAAACCACAAAACCAAATGCACCCGTGGCTGTTATGTTCAGCCAAACGCACCCTCTGTGGTGGTTGAGCAAGTCAAACGCACCCTAGTTGCGACTAAAAGAAACCACACGCACCTTTGGTACTTTTATCAAAAACGAACGCACCCTTGGTGCCTGAGACAAAACCACACACACCTTTTTTGTAACAAACCCAAACCAAACTCACCCTAATTGGTGGTTGATGGTGACGAGGGTGATGGAGGTGGTAAGAGCGTTATGGTGGGGGAGTAGTGGTTAAGGTGGTGGTGTGGTGTGGCGTGTTAATAATGATGGTGGTGTCGATGTTAGTGACAGCCATGGTGCCTGCGTGTGATGATGGTGGTGTTTGTCGTTGGAGAGGAAAAAGATGGTGAGGGTGGCGATGAATGATGAGATGCGGCGGTGGATGGCTGAAATTCTTCGCCGAAGATAGAAGACGTCGCCGGAAAGATTGGCCGGAAAAGATGGGGGCGCCGGAAATTTAATAGGAGGAATATGTGTGTGTTTAGGGTTCACAAGTGAAGGAAACCCTAGTTAATTTCATTTATATATTGTAAAGTTTTTAAATAAAGTAGCAAGTGTAGGATAGTATATGGGGTGGTGGTGTAAATATTATCACAGGGACCGTTAGTTAAATTTTTGTTAGTTAATGCATGATGAATAGTTCCAGCCTTTATTTTCCGCAACAGATGTGATCATGGCTTCACACGTAAAGCTTATTCCCTACAACATGAGACATGTAGTTACTGACAGATATACTTGCTAAACTAAATTCTTCGGGTATTTTTTTTACAAACCTTGAAGCTTGTTGGGTTTTGTTGTAACAACGTATGTAGAGTTTGTTTGTTCCTTGTTTCTTCTTGTTTAGAATCTTCACACCGATATTTGGATACCTGGAGAGGTAGGTTTAAGGCCTACTTTTCTTTGAACCTACATTTTATTATTGGCATATGTTAGATCTATAGTGTGTGAATTTATATGTGTGTTAGAGTTTACAGTTTTTTTGGATTCTATTTACGCTCTGTAGGCATACTCAGCTTCCGGTGTTCGCAGATTTATGTAGTAATGAGTCGCGGAGGTGGCTGACAGCTATACATATGTGTTTGTACAGTTCAGTGTTATTATTGTAGGTAAGAAAAGCAGTTTATTTCTTTGTATGATAAGACGTACCTTTGAATTTTGTAACTCTACAGGAGCTGACAGCAATGATGAGTGGGGGTAGCTTTGACATTTGTTAAGAGAATCACTGACTCTAGGTTTTCGATGTCCACTTTTCTCGGGTAGCTTTGACCTTTGTTAGCATCTCCAAAAGGTGTTACATCGCTGATAGACAGAATGCATCCTAGGTAGTCTGCTAATTATAAATGTTAGTAGTCTAATTATATATTCGGTATAAAAATAGAAGTTTATTACGCGTTACCTGTTAGGAGTGGATATATCATTTTCGAGTTTTCATCTCGGTAAGGAACTCTTGATGCCAGCTGATTGTATGCCGCGAATTCAAAATGATGTTCAGGAAATTCAGATTCTTGTCCTTGGAGAACGTCAAATGTTGTGATTTTCCTAAACTTCAGGCTGATTTTGTTTGCCAAGGTCTGAAGGTACGGATTTGTTTGTTCACATATGAAATTAGAGATTCTGTAAACCGTACGTGATCTAAGCAGCGGGTTAAAGTAGTTTGTGTTGTTGATGTCCATATTTGCCTGGATCGCGTTGTTCTATAACCATAAGATTTTTAATTATCACGGTAACAACTATGTTGATGAAACTTGTTCTTAATTTGGATGTGTTTACCTCTTTGTCTATTAGAATGCAGCAGAAAGCAAGTTATTTCATGTCCTGAACACTTTTATAGATCCACTTCCGGTAAACTTTTGCTTCTAATATGGCGTTTGGTTGTCCGATTCTGAGAGCCGCAATGGTGTTCTGCGACATTGTGCCTGATCACCTGCATACACGATACAGGTCATTTATTTAGAGCACGGAGGTAAGAATAGCTTTTATAAACACGTGAGATTGAAATTTTATTTTTTTGGAGCTAAAGAAACAGGTAGTTTCTAAGTACATGTAAAAAATACAATCAATTTGGATGCTACTTTTGTGAGGTAGTTAATAACATAAGCATATTAGTAGTCTGTTTCTTATTTGTATGTTTTTTAACAACTGGTTTTTCATGGAGCTCATAAATCTATTGTCTAAAACTCTATAAAATCCGTGTGCTAACTAAGCGCTGTTATGGTTAGTGTCTATTGATAAATTTTTTTAGTAGCAGTTTATGATGTCATCCGCGGTTAGGTAATTGTGTTTTTTCAATGTTTTTCAGGAAGTCTTTGTAAGCGATGTTTTTTGTGGTGTGGGGTAATTGATTGTTTCGTTGGTTTATGAGGATTCTCAAGCCGTCTGGTGAAGTTGCTCTTGACAATGCCACGTACAACTGACCGTGGCTAAAAACTGGTTCCGGTAAGTAGATGCCGATTTTTGAAAGAGATTGTCATTGGCTTTTGTTTATAGTCATTGCATAACAGAGTTTTATGGGAAATTGTGTGCGTTTGAAGGTAAATGAGAGGTTGGGATCTTTGTATGTTAATGGAATTCTGTGTATGAAATTTTTTTCGCCGAATCTTGTTCCCGGATGATTTGTGCTTTGATTAACTTCGACATTAGAGTTCTGACAATCATCCTTGTACCATTGCATAAACCTCTTGGCAGGTTTACATTTCACAGCAGCATAATTAGCGACCCCACCTTTAGCTCCAACTCATAAGACGGGAATCCAGGAAATGTGATGGTGTTTAGGTACTTCATAGGGTAAAGCAGCTCTGCCTTGCTTGTCTCTCTGCCCGTTGGTATAGCTTCGTCGCTACTTAAATATGTTTTGCTTCTACCTTGAATTTTTAACAGAATTTTAGCATTCACAATATTTGCCATGTTATTTTTGGGACACACGATTGCTTTCTCTTGTAAAGCTCCTGCAGTTGGTGTCTTCAGTGTTGCGTCATCATAGATGAAATCAATGAGTTGTGATAGTCCTGTTTCATCTGCGCTGACTGAGTATTCAGGTGGAATTGAAACCCAAGAGTTGTCTTGATCATCTTCTTCGTCGGGTTCCCCTATTTCACCGTTTCCCACGTCAAGAAGCCATATAGCAAAAGCTTCTGAACGCTTTCGTTCCTCATTCATTAGACCATATCTCAGAAGTCTCATATTTTCCTTGAGTGTGCAAATCTTAAAGTGCCACCATAGGTATGCTTCTTACCAGCCCCTTTTTTACTGGTAGGGTTTGGCGGAAATCACCTCCTAATACAACTATCTTTTCGCCGAATAAAAGGTCCGAAGCATTCATTAGGTCTCTCAGCGTTCTGTCCAGGGTTTCAAAACAACGTCGATCGTTCATCGGGGCCTCGTCCCAAATAATCAGATTTGCCTCAACTAATAACTGTCCTAACTGACTATTTTTTTGGCGTGGCAAAGAGATTCGTCAGTTAATTCTAGTGGAAGCTTAAACCTGGAATGAGTTGTGCGTCCTTGATAACGCTCAAATTATACATGTTTCTATGCGCATTATCAATGCTTTTACGCATATTAATTGGTTAATAATAAGAACTTTCGGTACTTAATTGGGTATATTTGCTATTGTAGGTTCTATGTACGTGTCGTGGAAGAAAACGGAAGAATACACGAAGATTTGAAGCTTAAAACGAAGAAATAACTCAAGTTGAATGCTTCCTGACACCTGTTCACTGTTTTGGTCGTAACTCGGTCATACAAACTCTGTTTGACGCGATTCTAGCGGCCACACGAAGAGAATTCAATTATCTACAACTTTGAAAAATGCCAAGTGCTGTAAATTCCCCAAGTATGCCGCACTTTCCAATAAGTGCGGCACACTTTTCTGCCAGATTATGAATGCTCTTTATTATGCTTGGCATTCATTGCAACCTATCATCTATCCCTTATAGGTCCTTCTATGCACAAAATTTGGCATCTCATTAGCCTATAAATACAGCCCCTAATCTCTCATATTTCACACACAATCATCTACAATCCTCTCATAAAGTAGAATAAGTTAGGAACTAGTTTTTGGGAATTTGGTTGAACTTGCTCCTATGTTCTTCTCAAACCCAGGTTTTGATCCATCAAAGAAGCATAATTGAAGTGTTATTTCGAATCTATAAGCGATTGTGACAGAATTATTCATAGTTTTCGGGTTTTACTTTGAATATAATAAAGTGTTCTTGGGAAATTCATGTGAAATCACCATATTTTGCTCTTGGAATTTGGCATAATCTTGTTTATCCTTTGAATATGATCTTTGCTGAATTCATGATGAATGTTATGTGTGTTGTTACTTGTTTGATTATGGAGTAGTCTCTTAATGTTTGTTTAAGCTTTATGAGGATTATGATATAGTTTTGATTGTTTTGATATGCTTTCAATGTTTATGCTTTATGCTTGATATGTTATTATTCGGATTATTGTCTATCCTTTGGTTGATCATCTCAGTCGATATAGGTCGAAAGGCTCGATTGGTGTGGTTGATTTTGAGTCGCGAATCAATACTAGACTTGTGAGAATTGGATAGTAAATTGCTAGACAACCCGAATGATTATGTGTTTAAGGACTAATCTCACGTCTAACGACTTGATTAGGGGAAGCATACTTGTATAAATATTGGTCACAAATCTATCTTAATGCGCTTGTTATGTTCGGGTCATAGGTCGAAAGAATTCCCTTACATAATTGGTAGATATACTTGCTATTGTGATTACCCGTCATTTGTGGCTTGTATGCTTTATTTGTGATTGAGAATATCTTTAAATATCATTTCTAGACTCATGTCTCTCTAAGCCTAAAGAAACATGTTTTAATCACCTTGGTAATAATCTAATCATTTCTAGCATTTGGTATAACTTAGTGTTAAATCAAATATGAGTCTAATGATCGTGATAATCATTTGGACTTTCTTTCTAAACTACTTTTTGAATCTGAAAATGCACAACTCCCTTGGGACAACCTGGACTTACCTAGACTTTACTACATTCGAAAGGGTATACTTTCCCGTGTGTTTCCGTCTATTAACCGGTAATTCTAGTCTTATAAATTTAAAGCTTTTGAAACACATCAAAGTTTTTGGCGCCGTTGCTGGGGAGTTTGTTGGTCTTGTTTTCATTCGAATAGTGGTTTATACTTGTTTGACATCTCGTTGCTATGCAATTTTCGTGTTAAAACTGCTTAAAAATCTTTCTGCTGCTGAAAGTGCGCCGGTTTTTCTGTTAAAACCGCCGTACTCCCCTGAAAAACCTGTAAGTACGCCGCACTTTTTGTCTGCAACAAAATATTTTCTTGGATCGTGTCTTAAAAAACCCCCCAAACCAATTGTAATGCTTAATTCATGTACTGAGATCATGAGACTTATGTTTTGTGTGATTGTGTTGCTTAGATTATTGCGTTTGTATCATTTGCCTATTAAATAGAAAATAAAATGTTTATGTTCTTATTTGATCTATGCTTGTTGCTTTATTGCTCGTTATGAGAATAATGTGTTCATGTATATATTATTGCTATTTGAGTGTTTGTTTCGTTTTGTGAATCATAAGAAACTGTTAAATCTGAAACCTGCTAAACCTGCAAGTGCGCCAGTTTTACTCACAAAACCGCCGTACTTCTAAAAACCCCCAAAAGATTTTTATTTTTGAGTTATTTTGCTTTCTTCATTTTTATCTTGTTAAATGGAATGAATCTATTTATATAATAAGTCATATGTTTAGTTTATATTTGTAACACCCCCATTTTGACAAATATAGCAGCGGAAGCTAATCTGGGGTATTACTTCATAGTACAACAGACATAATCATAGAAAATGACTCATAAAGAGACGTTTTGGAAATTTTAGTTATCATTCATTTATTCATCAGAGTTTTACAAAAAAAGGTCCCAAAATCTAGAAACATAAAGTTTGAATGATAACAGTTTAGCCATCTTCAAGTCCGTGCCACTCCGTGCCATAAGTTGCTCAAATACCTAAGATAAACATGCTAAAAAGATCAACACAATGGTTGAGTGAAATTCATAGGTTTATGATAAACAGTTTGAATACAAGTCATCATAAACAGTGGGTTACGTTGTTATACACCCATAATAGTAATAATTGCAATGCAGATACAATTATCATAGAAAATAGTATTATTGCCCTAAGCTCATGACACCGAAGCCTTGAGATAATCAATAATCACAAGTAGTTGCCCCAACGGGTGCCTTTGCCAAACACCCGCATAGTTTATTCAAATGAAGTGCGTTTGGTTACCAAAAGTACAGGTATACCAACGGGGGAGTTCAGTCCCAAATAGATCTATTCACAGCATTCGCGCTTACTCCGAAGAGTAATTAACGGTTCATGATAGTGGGGTCTTAATGGCAAAAGTAGGGACTTAGGAAATAATGCATCAGGATAGCATACAGTTGGAAAAATACTTGTATTCATGGTTTATAGCATGTATCCCCCTCGCGGGTTTATGAAACATTTCAAAGATTTAAAATGCGAGGCTATGAACTCACCTTAACAGGGAAATCTGATTGATGGCAAAAGTATATCAAATGAAAGTAACGGCCTCGTCACGCAACCTGGGGTAATATGTCAAGTCTTAGTGTGATTGTTTATGTTTCAAAACTTTATGAAGTTTATCATACATATTACTTTGATTTATTAATTTATGGAAATATTGTATCACTGTTCGGGCTATCATAATTCAGAGGTCATGCAGTAAACGTTTGAGGAGCCAGGACACTTTAAATCATAAATCCAGCAAACTCGTCAAAACGTATACTCAAATGAAACCCTTCATATGAAATTCCCTAGTAACGTGATACGATAAGATTTTAAGTTTCTTCAAAAGCTAGTCGATGATAAATTACATTAAATATATAATATAATTGATTTATAATGCGTCGATCGATGATTAATAACGATAAATGTGTCGGGTTTTAATAAAATCAAGTTTTATAATATTTATATAATTTATATAAATTTATTATATTTTATATTTATAAGAATGCAAAAATGGCAATATATACCCTTGATTTATATTAATTTACAACATTAATCCTTTATATATATAACTTTATATAAATTAAACCCTTATCTTTAAAGAATGGAAAAACAAGCCCATGTGGTTATTACTTTAGGAATATTGACATTTTTGACCACTCTAGTTATAATTTCAAAATATTTACAATATATACCAATTGCATGGATTCAATTTGAAAAACAAGTCCAAATTTCATAATTTTGGTATTTTTGAAATCCAAAAGTGTTTTGAAGCTTATGGCTTATTAGAATAAGCTAAAATAAGTAGAGTTTACGAGCTTATTTAGGCCCATTTATTTTTTTATATTTTTGTATTTGGAAAAAAGGTGCTATGAGCTAATGATTATTTTAGGGTTAGTTACGCATGGATTTGTGATTCAATGGCTTAAACAAGAGTTTACATGGGATCATAAGGAAGCTTATTAAAGTTTTAAAACAGAAAATGAGCTTATTAAACAAGTTATAGGCTTACTTGAGCTAGAAAGTGGTCGAAATGGGGTTTTTGGGTTCGTACGCCTAGGAACGACTTCAAGGCTTCTCCTTCTATTGATTCTTGGCTTCAAATATGATCTTAGAGACTTCACTTCTCTTCCTTGATCTCATTAGAACTCCATTTAAGTTTATGATGAATTTTTGAGGTATGATTGAAGTTGTGTGTGTGTGGGGGGGGGGGGGGGGTTCGACTATTTTATATGGGTCAAACCCTGAATGCCAAGGGATGATGACTTAGAGTAGTGACCACAAAAGGTGTTAGAGTAGTGACAAGGCAGGCCATATGGATGATTCTTGAGGGCTATGAGTGGTAGCTATGAAAGGTGTAAGAGTGATAGAAGGGTGCGGCATACAAGGGATGACAAGGAGGTGACAAGAATAACTTGGTGGCCAAGGGTTGTGATGGAGGTGCTTGTATGGCTGCTAGATGACATGGTGGTGAGGTCATGGTGGTGTTAGGGAGCTAGCTTAGTTAGAATTTGGATTAAAAAGGTATTAAGGGGTGTCGGGTTTATTTTGATTTTGGGTTAGGGTTTTGGATTTAGGACGTGGATTAGGGTTTAGGATTAAGGTTTAGTGTTATGATTAGGGTTTAGGATTAAGGTTTAATGTTAGGATTAAGGTTTTGGATTATAATTTAGGTTTCGGATGAGTTTTTAGGTTTCGGTTTCGTATAACATGAAATTAGGGTTTTAGAATTAGGTTTAGCATGATTTAGGGTTAGTTTAGCATAAATGTATTGTTAAGTGAGCTTGTAATCTAAGCTAAAGAAGTTGTACAAAAATTAGAACAAAATTGGAGGGAAAATGAGCCTGATTTAAATTCCATGCTTAATTGATTTGTACTTTGTGCATTAAGGAATTATACATAGACTTGGAGGGAAATTATATTTGAATTTCTGGTGCATTGATCACTTGTACACTTGCCTTGAATATTTGTACATTTATTTTGTATGTAAATATTATATAAAGTTAGGTTTTTGATATAAACGTTAACGGATAAAGTTCATTTAGTAATAATGTTATGAAAACTACGTTAAATAGATAACATACATGGTATAGTAAATATTAGAATATAGACTTGACATATTAGGATGTTTACATGATATAAACATAGTTATAGTTGGTATTGGTTGTTGCGTGAACTCGTTTACTTTAGTTGTGTAAACTACGTTACATAATAGAATAAAGCAAAAATTTCCCTATAAAAAGGTAGTATATATAGATGCTACATTGCATCTAATTTAATAGATGGATATTACATTGCATCTAATTTAATAGATGGATATTTATATTAATGAAAATTACGGGTTGTTATAGTCTCCCAACCTTAATGAAATCTCATCCCGAGATTTAGCTGGACTTTGAAGTGATGTTGGAAAATAGATGTGGATATTTGGCACCAATTTCATCTTTGCATTCCCACGTAAATTCTGGTCCTCTTTTAGAGTTCCATCTTACTTTGATTATAGGAATACGACTTTGTCTTAGTTGCTTGACTTCTTGATCCATAATTTCCACTGGTTCTTCCACAAAGTTGAGTTTATCATCAAGCCAAAGCTCTTTCATTGGAATGACGAGAGATTCGTCAAATAAGCATTTCTTTAGATTAGAAACGTGGAAGGTATTGTGGACATTTCTGAGTTCTTCAGGAAGTTCAAGTTTCTATGCCACTGGACCGACTCTTTTAAGAATCTTAAATGGTCCAATGTACCTGGGATTAAGCTTTCCTTGTTTTCCGAATCAGATGACACCTTTACGAGGTGACACTTTTAACATAACTCAATCTCCAACTTGAAATTCTAAGGGGTTTCGCCTTACATTGGCGTAACTTCTTTGCCGATCTCTTGCAGCTTGCAAGCATTGTCGAATTTGCACAATCTTTTCAGTGGTTTCATGGATTATTTCTGGTCTCGTGAGTTGAACATATCTAACTTCGGCCCAGCAAACAGGTGATTTGCACTTTCGACCATAAGGTACCTCAAATGGTGCTGCCTTAATATTGGCATGGTAACTATTATTGTAGGAAAATTATACCAGTGGTAAGTGTTTTTCCCATCCTTTTCCAAAATCTATAACACAAGCTATAAGCATATCTTCGAGTGTTTGAATGGTTCTTTCACTTTGTCCATCGGTTTCAGGATAATATGCCATACTTATGTCTAATTGAGTACCCAAAGCATCATGTAATGATTGCCAGAATCTAGATGTGAAATGATTGTCACGATCTGAGATGATGGATATTGGCACTCCATGCCGTGAGACTATTTCCTTTATGTACAACCTTGTAAGGGTTTCTATACTATCTGTTTCTTTGGTAGGGATGAAATGTGCTAATATGGTAAGGCAGTCGATAATGACCCAAATTGTGTCATGTCCGTTTGATGTTCTGGGCAGTTTTGTAACGAAGTCCATCGTTATTCTCTCCTATTTCCATGTAGGAATCTTTGGTTGTATCAGCAAGCCGGCTGGCTTCTGACATTCAGCTTTAACTCTAGAGCATGTTAAACATTTGCCAACATATTCAGCAATAATTTCCTTCATGTTAGGCCACCAATAAAGTTTCTTTAGATCCTGATACATCTTGTTAGAACCTGGGTGAATGGAATATTTTAATTTATGAGACTTATGCATGATCAAGTCTCTAAGATTACCAAAGAGCGGTAACCAGCTTTGGTTCTTAATACAATGAGTTCCATCAGGACGTACTTTAAATGCTTTGTCCATTCCTCATAAGTTCTCAGCCTTGATGTTTTCTTCCTTGATTGCCTCAGTTTGAGCTTCGAGAATTTGTGATGGTAATTTTAGATGAATGTTCATGACTAATGATCTAACTCGGAGTGGTTTGGTTTGGCTTAAGGCATCTGCCACAACATTTGCCTTTCCAGGATGGTAATGAATCTCACAATCGTAATCTACGAGCAATTCTAACCAACGGCGTTGTCTTATGTTCAACTCTTTTTTATCAAGGATATGCTGAAGACTTTTATGATCAGTGAACACAGTACACTTTGTACCGTATAGGTAGTGTCTCCAAATTTTGAGAGCGAACAAAACTGCTCCTAATTTGAGATCATGAGTGGTATAGTTTTCTTCATAAGGTTTGAGTTGTCGGGATGCATATGCAATAACCTTTTCCCTTTGCATTAATACAACTCCCAGTCCTTGAAGTGATGCATCACAATAAACAACAAAATCATTGTTTAAGCAAGCTTCTGTTTAAGCAGTTGAAAAGCTATCTCTTGGTCTTTTCCCTAGATATACTTCTTGTTTTTCTGGGTTAATTCAGTCAAAGACTTTGCAATCTTTGAGAAATCCTTGATAAATCTTCGATAGTAGCCGGCAAGTCTTAAGAATTGACGTATTTTTGTGGGTATAGTAGGAGATGCCCAATTCTTGACTGCTTCAATCTTAGCGGGGTCAACATAAAGTCCTTGACTATCAATTAAGTGCCTAAGAAATTGCACGATACTAATCTAGAAACCACACTTAGAGAACTTGGCATATAATTTCTCTTTTCTAAGTAATTCCAAGATTATTCTCAGATGATCTGCGTGTTCTTCTTTGTTACGAGAGTAGATGAGAATATCATCGATGAACACTATCACAAATTTATTTAAGTATGGTTTGCTCACACGGTTCATGAGATCCATGAATACAACAGGTGCATTAGTTAAACCAAATAGCATCACTTGAAATTCATAGTGTCTGTACCTCATTCTAAAAGCAGTCTTGGGAATATCTTCATCCCTTACTCTTAGTTGATGATAACATGATCTTAAGTTGATTTTTGAGTAAACACTCAAACCTTGAAGTTGGTCAAATATGTCATCAATCCTGGGTAATGGGTAACAGTTCTTTATAGTAAGTTTATTCAACTCCCGGTAATCGATACACATTTTGAAAGATCCATCTTTCATCTTAACAAATAAGACAGGAGCTCCCCAAGTACTTGGTCGGATAAAACCTCGGTCTGCCAACTCTTGTAGTTGGTTCGATAGTTCCTGCATTTCTGAAGGAGCTAATCTGTAAGGTGCTCGGGCCACTGGCGCCGCTCCTGGAATTAAATCAATTTGGAATTCTATTTGGCGAACTGGGGGTAAGCCAGGTAGATCTTCAAGAAAAAATTTTGGAAATTCTTTGACTACTGGTATGTCTTCCAGTCGTTTATCGTCTGACTTCTTTTCCATTACTTGGGCTATGAAAACTTGACATTCCTTGGATATGTACCTTTCAGTTTTTATACAGGATATGAGGCTTAGTCGGGTTTTACTTCGATCACCTCGGATGATTAAAGTTTCACCGTCGATTGGGATGTGAACGACTTTCTCGTCACAGATAATTCTAGCATGATACTTGGATAACCAATCCATACCAATGACGACGTCGAAACTACCGAGTTTAATTGGCATAAGATCAATTTTGAAAGGTTGATTTAACAGAATCAGAGTGCAACCCTGAATAACGGTATTAGTGCCTACTAAGTTTCCATTGGCCATTTCAATGTCGTAGGTGGTATCTAGTGTAATTGGTGGGATATTAAGCATAGAAGAAAGAGATATGGATACAAAACTTTTATCTGCTCCGGAATCAAATAATACTTTAGCTAGATGTTGGTTTAAAAGGAACGTACCCGTGACTATGTTCGGGTCTTGGTGAGCGTTCTTGTCCCTTAGCAAGTATGCTCTTCCATGGGCATTGTTGTTTGCCTTTGAGCACTGATAATTGTAATTCCCTTTCTCTCAACAGGCATGACAAATTACTGATACTGGTTGCTGATTGCTTCCAGTGGTTGGTCCTTTGTTTTTGCAGTTCCTGGTCAGATGACCCACCCTGTTGCAAGTCTGACACTTAACAGTGCAAGGTCCTGTATGATGCAGAGTGCATTTCTTACACAAAGGAAGGCTTCCAGTATACGAACTGTTTTCAGTTGGGGTGGCAGCATAAGACCAGAAGGTTTCCTGTCTTTTATTCTGTTATTGGCGGTAATCATTGTTGCGGTTGCTATGGTTGTTTTGATAGTTGTTGATGTAATTATTGGGGTAGTTGTTGTTGTTAGTGTTCCTTCTATCATCAAACTTTTGTTTGTGATCATTGGTTCCTTGCATAGAATTGTGCTTTGTTACCTGATCCATCAACCTCTGAGTTATGGTAATGGCTTCCTCTAAAGTTTAAGGCTTTGAAGCGGTAACATTTCCTTCAATACTTCTGGTTAATCCTTCGATGAAAACTTCTATGAGTTTCTTGGTGTTTGGTACCATGTTCGGTCATAAGACTGCTAATTCCTGGAATCTTTTAACGTAAGTTTTAAGATCATTTCCTTTTACAGTCAGATTGTAAAATTCATCTTCCATTTTCCTGACTTCAGTTCGGGGACAATACTTATTTGTTAAAAGCCTTTTTAATTCAGTCCAGGTGATCTTGTTAGCTTGTTCTATTCCAATAGGTTGGGCATATGCATTCCACCAGGATAAGGCGTCATCAGTCTGGGTACCAGTAGCAAATGTCAATTTGTTTTCCTTGGCACAGTTGCTATGAGAAAATACTGATTCAGTCCGTTCAAACCAGCAAATAAGGCCAACTGCTCCTTCCGTACCATTAAAGTAGAAAGGTTAACAGCTTATGAACTCTTTATAGTTTCCCTTTCTTGCTACCGGAGTTCTAGTAGGTCCGGTGTTCCTATTGGGATTGTTAGTATTTGCCATTGTTGCAGCTTGTGCTTCCAGAGCTGCGGCAACACTGTCAACAACTAGTTTCCTAATGGCAGCCTGAGTCATGGCTGGTACTTCAGATGTTGACGTCCTTTTGGGAGGCATTCTATCAACATAAGATAACATGTAATAAGAATGATATCACAAGTCTTTCCTTAAAATGCTTAAAGTTCAAAAATAAACATTGTCACAATAGTGATATTGAAATCATAGATACATATTTGATATGAATCAAGCATCTGGCTTATTAGGTTTCTCGGGGACTAGTTTATTTTCTAGGGGTCACGGTATGATTTATAATGATGAAGACGAAGATAACGATATATGAGAAATTGTATTAGGATGAATTAATCGGTATTATGAAATAACAAGGTATAACGGGATCACCATTGTATTATATCATGAACAACTTGCCTTTGTACTGTACATAGTCAAAATTTGACAAGTGTTGTTATTAATACCACACATCCCGTGGCTAGGTTCTAACAAAAGCTATAACTAGTATCTAATCTAGTAGTTCGATGGCCCTTCTTGGCCGTTCTTGTGTTCATAGATTGCATCCAGAAGACTTTCCTTATCTGCTTGGTTACGAACCTGGATATCTTCGATGATTTGTTCTAGATTAGCAGTCCTGAAACGAGCCAGAGAAATCTTATTGTTATTTCCCATTTGCTTTCTTTAAAGTCTAGCAATTTGAGTACGAGCCTCTTGAAGTTTAGTTTCCAGTATTGTCATAATCTATTGTTGTATGATCCCCGACTTTTCTAATACTTCTATTTTGTCTTCCATATTCTCAATGGGTCAAGAGAGAGCTCTATAGTATGATCAAAATTTCCTTAATTTGTTTCGTGACGTTCCAAACTTGTCTTTGAGAGCTTTTCTTATCTCAAACTCTTGATGGTTGGGTTTAGAGGTATGAGGAGGAATTTTCTCCTATCTCAAATGCTTGAGGTAGGGCAGAAGTAGAGGAGGATGATCGGTCATGACCTCGTTTCTTAAGTGGCAAGAATTCCTCAGGAAGAAAGAATTCTTAAGGATTAAACATTGGAGATATCATTGAAGATGGAGGCATAATAGTTGGTGATAGAATAGGTGATTCTTTAGCATAATATGCATGCATGACCTTCATATAGGGGTCATCATGAAAAAGTAAAAGAGTTGGTGAAGCTATTGGAACTAAACCAAATGAGTTATTTGAAGAGCTAGAATAAGTATTTCCTGATGAAGCTGGAACAAAGTCCGGGGAAGCCGGGATATAGTCAGGAAAGTTGGAGGAAAAAGCATCCTCAATATTAGAAGTAGAGTGGCTGGGAGAAGATATCACTCTGTTAACAACCCAATGGTATATAACATAAGTTATTTATATAATAGTATAATAGTTATGTACTTTACATACTATTCGGGAGATGTAGTAGCATGGAGGACTTTCTTGGATGGAAAAAAAAGAAAAGTAGTTATAGTTAAGGTTTCAACCTTGTTCTCTATAACTGTGGCTCTGATACCAATCTATAACACCCCTATTTTTGACATATAGCAGCGGAAGCTAATCTGGGGTATTATTTCATAGTACAACAGTCATAATCATAGAAAACGCCTCAAAATAGACGTTTTTAAAAGATAAGTTATTATTCATTTATTCATCAGAGTTTTTATAAAAGAGGGGTCCCAAACATCTAGAAACATAAAGTTTGAATGATAACAGTTTAGCCATCTTCAAGTTCGTGCCACTCCGTGCCATAAGATGCTCAGTTACCTGAGATAAACATACTAAAAAGTCAACACAAAGGTTGAGTGAAATTCATAGGTTTATGTTAAACAGTTTGAATACAAGTTATCATAACAGTGGGTTACGTTGTTATACACCCATAAGTGTAATAATTGCAATGAGTACAATTATTATAGAAAACATTATTATTGCCCTAAGCTCATGACACCGAGACCTTGAGATAATCAATAATCACAAGAAGTTGCCCCAATGGGTGCCTTTGCCAAACACCCGCATAGTGATTCAAATGAAGTACGTTTGGTTACCAGAAAGTATAGGTACACCAACGGGGGAGTTCAGTCCCAAATAGATCTATTCACAGCATTCGCGCTTACTCCAAAAAGTAATTAACGGTTCATGATAGTAGGGTCTTAATGGAAAAAGTAAGGACATAGGCAATAATGCATCAGAATAGCATACAGTTAGAAAAATACGTATATTCATGATTTATAGCATGTATCCCCATCGCGGGTTTATGAAACATTTCAAAGATTTAAAATGCGAGGCTATGAACTCACCTTGTTGGGTTTATTGAATTAATGATTACAAAACTACATATGCTTAAATGAAGACGAATGAAACAATAAGGGCTTAATATGATACTTTGGTATTCTAAATTATGTTTCAAAACTTTATGAAGTTTATCATACATATTACTTTGATTTATTAATTTATAGAAATATTGTATCACTGTTCGGGCTATCATAATTCAGAGGTTATGCAGTAAACGTTTGAGGAGCCAGGACACTTTAAATCATAAATCCAGCAAACTGTCAATCGTATACTCAATGAATACCCTTCATATGATAATCTCATAGTAAGTGATACGTAAGATTTTAAAGTTTCTTCATAAGATAGGACGATGATAAATTACGTTAAATATATAATATAATTGATTTATAATGCGTCGATCGATGATTAATAACGATAAATGTGTCGGGTTTTAATAAATCAGTTTTATTAATTTTCTTATTAATTTATATAAATTTATTATATTTATTATTTATACGGAATGCAAAAAATGCAATATATTCCCTTGATTTATATTAATTTACAACATTAATCCTTTATATATATATAACTTTATATAAATTAAACCCTTATCTTTAAAGAATGGAAAAACAAGCCCATGTGGTTATTACTTTAGGAATATTGACATTTTTACCACTCTAGTTATAATTTCAAAATATTTACAATATATACCAATTGCATGGATTCGAGATTCGATTTGAAAAACAAGTCCAAATTTCATAATTTTTGTATTTTTGAATCCAAAGTGTTTTGACGCTATGGCTTATTAGTAATAATCTAAAATAATGTAGAGTCTTACGAGCTTATAGTATTATGGAAACGGGCTTATTGAGCTTAAAAAGCATTAAACAGTTGTAGCGTTATGGTTTATAAAATTTAACACGCATGGGTTTGTGATTCAAATGGCTAAACAAGAGTTTACATGGGATCATAAGGAAGCTTATTAAAGTTTTAAAACAGAAAATGAGCTTATTGAACAAGTTATAAGCTCACCTGATCTAGAAAGTGGTCGAAATGGGGTTTTTGGGTTCGTACGCCTAGGAACGACTTCAAGGCTTCTTCTTCTATTGATTCTTGGCTTCAAATCTGATCTTAAGGAACTTTCACTTCTCTTCCTTGATCTTGTTAGAACTCCATTTAAGTTTATGATGAATTTTTGAGGTGTGATTGAAGTTGTGTGTGTGTGGGGGGGGGGGGGGTGGGTATAGACTAATTTTATATGGTAAAAACCCTTGAAGGCCAAAGGGTTGTGACTTAGAGTAGTGACCAAGGTGCTAGAGTGTGTGACTAGGCAGCCATTGGATGGTCTTTCGTGGGCCCATTTAACATTTCTTTGGTTTTGGCTTTGACTTTGACTGTTGACTTTGTCGGGGTTGACTTTGACTTTGACTTTTTTGGACTTTGACTTTGATTTTGACTTTGTCTTTCTCACGCTCTTCCATTTCGTGCTCGGTTTTGTCATTTTTGGCTTGATTTTTCATCCTTTTCTTGGATATCCGTTTCCCGCACAATATAAATGAAAACATACAAATACAATGTATTTTTGGTACGATTTTGGTCATTTAAGTCCGATTTTAAAGGTCAAAGGTATGTGTATTTAAGCACATACCAAGGATTAAGGTTTAATGTTAGGATTAGGGTTTTGGATAATAATTTAGGTTTCAGATGAGTTTTTAGGTTTTGGTTTCGTATAACATGAAATTAGGGTTTTAGAATTAGGTTTAGCATGATTTAGGGTTAGTTTAGCATAAATGTATTGTTAAGTAAGCTTGTAATCCAAGCTAAAGAAGTTGTACGAAAATTAGAACAAAATTGGAGGGAAAATGAGCTTGATTTAAATTACATGCTTAATTGATTTGTACTTTGTGCATTAAGGACTTGTACATAGACTTGAAGGGAAATTATATTTGAATTTCTGGTGCATTGATCACTTGTACACTTGCCTTGAATATTTGTACATTTATTTTGTATGTAAATATTACATAAAGTTAGGGTTTTGATATAAACGTTAACGGATAAAGTTCATTTAGTAATAATGTTATGAAAACTACGTTAAATAGATAACGTACATGGTATAGTGAATATTAGAATATAGACTTGACATATTATGATGTTTATATGATATAAACATAGTTATAGTTGGTATTGGTTGTTGTGTGAGCTCGTTTACTTTAGTTATGTAAACTACGTTACATAATAGAATAAAGCAAAAATTTCCCTGTAGAAAGGTGGTATATATAGATGTTACATTTTATCTAATTTATTAGATGGATATTACATTGCATCTAATTTAATAAATGTATATTTTTATTAATGAAAATTATGGGTTGTTATAGAATGCAACCTAATTAAATATAGGTCGTATGAGTACTAAGTACTTTGAATAACTAATACCACATATAATTCTATATAGTTACATCACCACCTAAAAGTGTTTGTTTAATTTATTAAATTAAACAATTTAATTTGTACTTGTAAAATAAATGTCTATGTATTTGAATTTGTAAAAATGATATACTTGTCTAACAATTTGTTATTTTCCAAAAACACTTCATGTATTATTTATATAATAAATAATTTAATCGTTTGAGAAAATAATATTTATAAGGTTAAATACATTTATAAATATTACTTTTAGTAAAAACGTCGTATCTTTCTCGTTTTAATCCCGTTTTTAACGTTCTTTATATGTATGGATTCGTATTTGAAAAATCTAATCAAATTTTAAATTCTTTATATGATTAGGTACTGTTATGAACAGTAACAGTAAGTGAAAGTTTATAAAAATACTTTTTATAACTTTAATTATTGAAATCGTATTTTAATTGTATCTCATTCGTTTTAATTCGGTTTTTAGTGATTCTTATGTCCACGTCTTCGTAATTAAAAACTCTATCCAAGAAAAATATTTCTCAACAGTACACTGTCGTGAACAGTAACAGATTTTTATAAATTTACTTTTATAAAAGTACTTTTTAACTTAAACATGTAAATAATGTACCTTCTTTGTTATAAATCCATTCTCAATGTACTTTATAGTTTTAAAATCCTTATAACTTGTACTTTCTCATAAAAATGTGTCCTCAATTTATCAGATTCGAATTTGGTTGGGTTTTTATAAAATAACTTTTATAAAAACATTTATATATATATAATTATTGTAAACTTGTAAACGTCATATCTTCTTCGTTAGGGCTCGGTTTTTCAAGTTCTTTATATGCTTACGATCCTCATGAAAAGTACTATTTTTATAAAATATAAAATAATTATTATATGGTTCGAATGAACAGTAACATTTAAAAGTTTAATTAACTTGTTTTATACACTTTTAAACTTAATAAAGTTACCACAAGTCTTCTAATTTATAAATTAACATCCATGGTATATAAATTATGTCCTCTACATTATGTCCATCAATATAAGTCCATATTGTCCAAGAAAATTGTCCAACATATTTATTTACTTATCTAAACTTTGTAAATAAATAAATAATCATAACTTGACTACTAATTATATAAACTTTCCATTGCTTGCAAATCCTTGTTTTAAACATATTAACATGTTTTAAACATTATCTTAACCATAAAGAAAATAAGTTCATGTATGTATGTATATGGTATTTGTTTTATAAACTTCATAAAGTAAGCCTAGGTGGTGATTAACATATATATCAACTATGTAAACATGTAAATGAATAATGAAGATGTTAAAGCTTAAATAGACCTTAGAGATGAGTTGTAGGATGATGAACATAAGCTTACACTTAAGCTTAAACCAAATGAATCAACCACAAGGTCAAACCCTAATTAGGAAAACCCTAATTAGATTTCTTGTATGATTCTTGTTAGATTACAAACCCAAGCTTCCAATACACTTGAATGAACTTAGATATGCTTGATAACAATGCTTGAACACTTACATTACTTTAGGATGAAATTTAATATGAAACCCTAGCTTAGGATTTTTGAGCTGTGGACTTTTCGAACTTTTGTTATATATCGTGATAATACACTCAATATAGCTCAAGTATGTAAACAATGAGTACAAACAGAAAATATCATAGATCTTCCTGTCATAATCACAAGCGCCTTTAAATAGGATCAGTTTTATACTTGCGTTAGAGGGACAATGCCGCTACGACTATGTGCTAATGGATGATGACCGATACTCCAACTGTAGAAGCAGTACAGACCACTAAACTGATCATCCACAAGGTTAAAGCCAATTAGGAAAACCCTTTTCTCGACGTATGGAGATGACTATTGATCTAATGCTAGTATACTCGTGAGCATAGCTAATCAACAACCAAAAGGTGGGGCAAGGATAAATAATCCGGTTCATCTAGAAGCAACTTCAAAGCTTGTGGCAGAGAAACTTAAGATTAGAATTGCATCTCCATCCTATGTCAGTGGCTCTTCTTATACAGCATATGACTTGCTCTAATACTAACTAGAGCTAATGTAACGGAACTTAGATAGCTACTAATATTATAGATGAAATGTAATATTTAACTCCTTAGCTTTGGGGGGGGGGGGGGGGGGGGGGGGGGTGTGAACATACATGAGCCTTGGCTTTCATTTCTAGTATTTAATCCAGTCAGACATATTTTGTAAGTTGAGACAGAAATCATATTTAAGAAAGGATCTTGGTGATATGTCTCTTATTTGAGCTAATTCTAGTGAGTGTAAATGGAGTAAGTGATCTTGGGAACCTATTCCTTAATATAGTAACTAGTACATGTATTATCCATTAAACTAACCATGGTTTATTAGATGGGGTAAAGGTACATGTTGTATGAAAATGTAAGGTGCTCCTCACCTCCTTTCTATGCATAATGGCAATGAGAGTGGAGGGAAAAATGTACTATTGGGATTATATTTGGAGTTGACTAAAGACTAAAAAATAATGGAAACAAGATGAATAACAAGAAGGACCAAAGTCCGTCATTATAGAAGTCTTCAAAGATAAGAATTAGAAAGGGAAAAATTCATCTCAGATTTTGGTCAAAGATAAGATAATATATTAATTGAATTTTCCTTTATAAATTATCATTATTTATTTTCCATGTAAACCTTAACTCTATACTATAAAAGGAGTTCTAAGTTTAGTTTAGTAGTCGTTCTCAGATCTTGTGTTATTGGCCCAATAATGTAACGCCTCGGATATTCAACATTCCGCTGCATACTCAGATTTAAGGGTGTTACAGTATACACGTTTAATAGTAGTAGTAGTTAGTGTATTAGATAGTGATTGTAGCCTCATTTATTCTGATCAAATATAATGAAGGCTTTAATGTTCGGTTAAAACCTTGTTTGGTAATATTGTGTTTCTAATATTTCCGCTGCGTGTTCAATATTATCTGCATATCAATGTTACCTGTAAAACTAATCCTAGATGGGCTAAACAATTCTCAACATGTACTATGATTAGACAATTTCTAGTAATGTGTGTTATGTGTAAGGTACTTTGGTCCTTGGTTGGGTTAGTTTAAGGAAAAGTGGTGTTTAAGTTTGGTTTGAGTTCTCATCCATTTGTATCCTGCCCCATATGTTTAATAAGTGAGAAATTAGTTAATTTTTATGTATTGGGTATAATAGTGGGTATTTGTTTGAGTATAGATGGGTATTGGTGCTTCCCCGGGAATCCTAAATGAAGAGTGCTTTTAATTTTTATAGGCAATAGGTACACATCTTATTGTATAATTTCTTATGTGTTTATGTAAAATGATAACAACTAATGTTTTAATCCCATCCTTTATTGTCTATAGGGACTTATACAGGCCATTGCAAATTTGTTTCCAAGTGTTGAACATAGGTTCTGTGTTAAGCATATTCATGAAAATATGAAGTTACAGTTTAGAGGTGGTGCATACAAGGAGATGCTTTGGAAAGCTACTACAACCAATACTCTTGTTAAATTCAACAAATGAATGGATGATCTTAAGTCATATAATCTTGATGCTTATGATTCGTTGTTCAATATTCCAGCTAATAAATGGAGTATATTACACTTTTCAGGTAATTAACTAACTTACAATGGAGCAAAGCATACTTATGATTGGCCATATACTTATATTATATCTTATGAGTTAATCCGACAAAGCTAAATGTGATCTAGTCTTAAACAACATATGTGAGGTGTTCAATAGGCGATTAATGGATGGAAGAGATCAATTTATCATTACTTGTTTGGAATATATCATAGAGTACTTGATGAAGAGAATTGTAGTAGTTCAGCAAGTGATAAGAAAGACTGTTGGACCACTAAATACTACTGTTACATTGATCTTTGATGTTATCATGAGTGCAGGTAGTCAGTACAATGTAGAGCAGAATGGAGGTTCAAAATATCAAGTAAAAGGGCCTTGGTTAGATTAGTATGTTGTTGACATGTATAGAATGGTATGTTCTTATAGGAAGTGGGAGCTGACTGGAATCACATGTAAAATTCAGTGACTGTAATACACAACATACTAAGAATGGTATGGGAGTTGGTATTCTTGAAAATTGGGTTCATGCTACTTACAGACTTGAAACATGGGCACATGTATACTCATTCAAGATCAACCCATGTAATGGCAGGGAGATGTGGCTAGTAGTTGAGTCTACAACAGTCATAATACCACCTAATCACAAACCCCAAGTTGGGAGGCCACCAAAGAAGCGGAAGTCACTTGATTAGATTGCAAGTAAAAGTTGTTCATTAGGTAAGCTTTCTAGGAAGGGCAAATCAGTCAAGTGTAGTAAATGTGGAAATTTTGGTCATAACAGAAAAGGTTGTAGGGGTCAAGGTGGTGCAAGTCAAGCTGGTGGTTCTAGTCAAGCTGTTGGTTCAAGGAATGCCTCAAGTTAAGCTGGTGGTTCTAGTCAACCTAATGCAGCACTAAGCACAACAACTGGTGCAAGGAATGCCTCAAGTCAAGCTGCTGGGTCTA
>BQNB010024950.1:0-55811 GCA_026074375.1 Tanacetum coccineum
TTAACTTACGGTAGTTAATGCATACACGCCACCCCGTAACCAATCGAGTCGGGATCAGCTCATTTTCATCATTTTCAACCATGGTAAAGCCACCTTTTTTCGGTATGCAATGTACGGGGCTTACCCAAGGACTATCCGAGATCGGGTAAATTTATCCAACGTCAAGAAGTTTTTCAACCACTCCTTTTTGATGACATCGTGGATTTTTGGATTCACCCGTCTTTGGTGTTGAACCGCCGGTTTGTAGCCCTCTTCCATAAGAATCTTGTGAGTACACAATTCTGGGTTAATACCCTTGATGTCGGAGAGTTTCCAAGCGATGGCTCGCTTGTGTGACTTCAAAACCTTTATGAGAGCGCGACTTTCTCCTCATCTTTCAAGTCTTTAGCAATTATGATGGGTAATTTGTCGGTACCCTCCAAAAATGCATATTCAAGATGAGGCAGTAAGTCCTTAAGTTCAACCTCAGGTGGTTCATCAATAGAAGATTTTTCATTTTTAGGTTCAATAACTTTAAGTTCTTGTAAAGGGAGAGGTGGTGATGATGGATCATCATTAAGAAATTCTTCAAGAAGAAGAATGTCTCCCTCTGAATCATAGTAAGAGTCATCAATTTCCGGTGAAATTGACTCATCTTCAATAGCTAGGAAAGCATCGGTTTCTTCAAGAAGAAAATCACTATCCCCGAAGGGGGTGAGAGTAGGAGAAGAGGTCGAAACAATTGGTTCCGTAGATGGAGTGGGATTGCCACTCACGGAAAATCCAAGAACTTCTTGAGAATACTCACACAAGCAACGTCAATGATGTCGATTCGGTTAACCGAATTATCATAATTAGAGGAGTATCTCGAAGTTTGATCAAGATTGAATGTTACGACATTATTGCCAACACGGAGAGTTAATTCTCCCGCGTAAACATCAATCAAAGCACTTCCGGTCTTTAAAAAGGATCTCCCGAGAATTAGGGGAACTCGGGCATCGGCATCAAAGTCAAAGACTACAAAGTCGGCCGGGAAATGCAACTTTCCTACTTTTACAGAGACATCTTCGGCGACACCGACCGGACGAGAAATTGATCGGTCCGCAAGTTCGAGAGTCATGCAAGTAGGAGTAAGTTCGGGAAGGGAAAGTTTCCCTCACACAGAAAGTGGCATGAGATTAATGCTAGCGCCAAGATCGGCCAAGGCTAAGCACTCATCCATTTTTGGAAAATCACACGGGATGAGAAATTTGCCAGGGTCCCCAAGTTTTTTGGGTAACTTATTGAGGAGAACCGCCGAGCAATGCTCATTCAACGGAGTTCTTGCCAATTCAAACAACTTTTCTTTGTTGCTAATCAAACTTTTAAGTGTCGAGGCAAATTTAGGCATGAGAATTAAAGCATCCGCGAAGCTAATGTCGAAATGCAAATCTTGAAAGATTTGGTAAAATTTCTCCATTTGATTGTTAGCTTTTTCGCGGAGTTTTTGATCCTTAAGCCTAGATGGATATGGAATTGAAGGTTTCGGGTTAGGCTTCAGAGCACTAACGGGAGCTTCAACGGGCTCAGAAATTGGTACATGAGTTTCAACTTGGACAACCGGAGGTTGGACGTCTTCGGTACTTCCGTTATTAGTAGGAGGCACCGTGTCCTTTGTCACCTCGGTTTCACGTTCCACTACTTTAGGAGGAGAAGAAGTAGTAGGAATCGTGGGTCCCTTGTAAGCAACACCACTTCGGGTGGTGATACCTTTCAAATCTTCCCTCGGGTTAGTAACGGTGTTACTCGGAAGTGTTCCCGAACCCGAAGTAGAAGCGGTATTCATTTTCATGAATTGACCCAACATATTCTTAAGATCATTAGTAGAATTGGTCAATGTAGTCATGTTGGTTTGCATATTTTTCAAAATGGCATCATTTGCGTCCATGTAGGTTTTGAATTCATTAGTCTTCTCAACTTGTGGTTGAGGAATCGGGGCTTGATGAACCGGAGCTTGGTAAGGTGGGGCTTGATAAGCCGGAGGTCGATAAATTGGTCCTTGGTTGAAATTATTTCCTCGGTTTTGGTTGTAACAGTTTTGATTGTTTCCTTGGTTTTGTTGAACGGGAGGAAAACCGGGAAGTCGAATTTGATTCGCAACCATCGGGGGACGGTAACCGGTATTTCCTTGGTTGTAGTTAACTGCGGTGGCTCGTGAAGCGTATGCTTGAATATTGTCACAATAAACGTTGCCATCGGTGGCGGGACAATTACGGTAAGAATGAGCACCACCGCAAGTTACAAACTTTCCTCGACCGCTTTTACAGTAGCGGGAGCTTGGGATTGGTTTTTCTTATCGAGAAGCAAGGCTTTCACCATATCTTTAAGTTCGGTAACATTGGGAGAAACACCGGGGGTAGAAGAGCTCGTACCTACTTTGGAAACAATTGCTTTGCTTCATGAATGACGAACTTTGGATTTGTTCTCGATGATGGCTAAGCAATCTCGAGGCAATTTGTCCAAAACAATTACCACCCGCAGCAGAATTCAACGAATCTTGATCATTTGAGTTCAAAGCATTGTAGAATGTATCGAGTTGATGCAATTCTGAAAATCCATGATGTGGGCATGCCGAAGAAGATCATTGATCTCTCCCATGATCAATTAAAATGATTCATCAAATCTTTGTTGAAAATTTGTGATTTCATTACGAAGATTTTTGTTCTTGGAGGGAGGGAAAAATTGGTTGATGAATTTCGAAACAAGATCATCCCAAGTAAGAATCGATCGAGGGGGTTCTTTTTTAAACTAACTTGGGTCAATTTTCCATCTTTAACAAGCCTTATCAAGTTGTTTTTAATCTGTTTTTCAAGTCTTTTAAGTTTAAAATCAAGTTTTGAGTAGTTGTTTACATGTTCTTCAAACCTGTGGATTTGAGGATTGCTCAAATTGTTTGAGCTTGATCTTTGCTTAAAAAAGGTTTTAAGGACTTGTTCATGCTTTCATTTGGTGCCTAAATGCAGTAGCAAAAGGTTGGAAATGTGCATTTTTCCTTGTGTTCAAAATCTGTCATAATTTGGTCAAGTCCCTTTTTAGTTAAAAACAGCCTTTTTTACTTACAAATTTAGATAAGTTAAAGTAGTTTTTAAGATTTGAAATTTCATGCATAAGTAGTTAGTAGTATAGTATTGATCTGTTTCAGCTTATTTTAATCTGTAAGGCCCATTTACTAGCTTAAATTTAGTCTGCAAAAAGCCAATTTTTCTTTCAAAAAGAAAACCAAAACTCAGCATGTACTGAGTGTGTCCAGCTTTTTCATTAGACTTTTTCTTGGCTTATTTGATTTTCAAACTTCTTTTTGATTGCTGATTTAGAAAGCTTATAGGATAAGCTTTTAAGTGCTACAAGTTTCCAAACCATAAGGATCTGGTTAAGGGCTTAAAAATAAGCCCAAAAGTGCCCTTGTGGGCTGTTTGGATAGCTGTTTTTGCCATTTGCTTATTTGCTTTTTAAGACTTCTCAGCTCATTTTCCTTGGCTTATTTTTGTTCAAAATTGCTTAATAGGTGTAGTTAAGTGTCTGTTTTAGCTTATTTCTCTTTTTGGATTGCTTATTGGTGCTTAAAAACCTTAACAGTTTAGCCATTTTAGTCTTAGTGTAAAAAGTCTATTCTGTCAACTTTTGTGGCTTAATTCTGTGCTTATTTGTGGTTTGTGAAAAAAGTTGCTTTATTAAAGTTAGTCACATTTGCTTATTTTATAAGTTTTAAAAAAAAGAAAATAAAAAAAATGTTTTCAAAAAAGAGAGAGACATGGGGGGTCGAACCCATGACCTCTCCCTTTACACATACTCGTCCCAAGCAACACACACACAAACCACCAGCACCACTAGGGCCATCTGGTTTCTATTTGCAAAATCAAATACTTAACTCCTCTTTAAACCCATTAAGCCATAAGCAATTCAAAGCTTAAATGGATTTTTCCCAGCTTAATTAGACTAGCACTTGAGCCCGTTTCATTTTTCATAGAAACTGTTCATCATTAGCTACGTTTTGTAATTTTTCCAGATTTTTATAAAATAGTTTACTATTTTTTTTATCATTTTTCTTAGATTAAAATCGTTTTTAATTCATAAAAAATTATAAAAAAGTCAAAAAAATCTAATTCTTTTTTAGAAAATTTTCTTTTATCATTTAGGACTTAGGAAAATTAGATTTGCTTTCGTAGGGTTAAATTTGTAGATTTTAGTTTTTTAAAGAACGAGATTGGATCCCGTTCACGTTTTTCGTGTTTTTAAGCTCAAATTGCTTTCGTTTTTGGTTTAGTTTTCTTAGTTCTTGCATTTTAGTCAATTAGGACTTATAAAAGTTAAAAAGATCATTTTAGGATTTAATTTTGATAAATTAGGGTTTTAAGTCACGTTTTTAGGATTCCCGTTTGCGTTTTTAGTTTAAATTTGTGTTGCCTTAATTGTTTTTAGTGTAGATTGCATTAATTTTCCCGTAGATTTAGAAAACCAATCAAAATCTTTGTCATTCAAACATCAAATATCAAACCGACTTTCGACTTTCAAATTTGCATTCCTCGTCGGGAAAACGACCCGGGAATATCATATACTTCCGGTTTATTCATTGATTTTATTGATACTATCCTATTTTATATTTATAATATTTATATTATATATATAATAAGAAATATTTAAATCAATTTTTGGCGCACCTGCCGAGGAGGAGTGTAAGACGATTGTCGTTGCGTTTGACAATTAGTGTTTTGAAGATCCTTCCGTGTGAAGTTATTTTGCTTATTTTCTTATAAAAAAATACAAAAAGATTTTCTTTTTCTTTTTAGTATTATATATATAAGACAAGAAAAAATCAAAAATATAAAAAAATTGTCCTTATATATAAATAAAATAAACCAATTATATAATACTCTCAACTTTGAGTATTATCATTAATAAGTTCCCGAACCAAATATCAAAAACTTGCCTTTTGTGTCACTTGCGAGGTACGGCTCACCTTTGAAAGTTGAACAAACTATAAGAGGGGTATAAGGAGGGTTGTTCCGAGGAACTATGACCCTAAAGGAGAAGGTTTTTAATAGCTTCGCGCTTTCCTACTCCTCCGCTCCTTTGTACGTTTTTCTTTTAGAGAGCTACCGTGAAGCTTGTTGATTATTAGGTTTAAGTTGTCTTATCTCATTGTCCGTTATTAAAATAAATTGTGAATCAATTGTTGAAAAAAAACCAAAAAAAAGAAAAATTAAATTAGTATAATTTCTCTTTTTTATATTTCTTTTTAGTGCATGAGCACTCGATCTTCGACTAGGAATCTTTTTCCGCCTCTCGAAGATCCCGATATGACAATTCGAAGAAGAACTCGCGTTGATCCTAATCTTTTGAACAATTTTGAAGAAATCCACATGGCCGCTAACGGAAACGGTGATGACGGACTACCTCCCGCGGGAGCCGGTTTACCAGTTCCCGACCTCCGAACAATGGAGGAGTTGTGCCAACCATTTACATATGTTTGACACCAATAAAAATGATACCAAGTTGTAAAATCGATATAAAATTGAGGTTGAACACTTAGTCATCTTATAACTATCATTCTATTGAATTGTCATTATTATCTTGTTGTTATTAAGAGACTTTTTAGGAATGTTTTGAATACATAAGAATGGGTGCTTCCGGATATGATGTATCCAACTCATTAACTTTGTTTTTCGAAAAACTCCCCATTGACAAGACTGGAGTGTTGATACACACTATTTTGAAAGATTATGAAATCGTCAAGTGAGGAAATTCTTGAAAAATTGTGTTCAACATATTGAAAAACATCATGTTAGAAGACTTCTCTTCCAACTCTAAAGGTAAGCGCACTTATGCGTACACTATCCTTTTTCTTGAGCTCAAAACTTTGAATGTCTTGTAAGAACAGCTCAAGACTGAGAAAAGTTGATTTTCTCGTTGTTAGGATAGTGTTATCTTTATAGATAAAAACTTTAATTTATTTGCGAGTCCGGCCGGTTACGTATGATATTTACACATAAGCCATAAGAAACTTAGAATTGACATGTTTTGAAAGCATTTGAAACTCTGTTGAACTTCATTTACACGGCCCGTGTCGATATTATCTACATTTATAGGTACGTAAATGTTTTGATCGATTCCAAGAGACATGTCGAGAAGAATATTTTTTGAAACATTTCTGATTTTTTGATTCTTTTTATTTTCTTTTGAAATTTATATTTTGTATTTTCTTTTTTTTCATAAATATTTACAGATCGATGTTTGATGAGGCATCAAGCAGTATACTTTGTCAGAACCTCCAGTTCTACTGGACTCAAACATCTCATACCAATTCGTCTAACGAGATACTGAAACCTTTCTTCGGGAAGGGCTTTAGTAAACATGTCAGCCAAATTGGTATTCAAGTTCTGACAAATAAGTCAATTCAATTATACATTTTCAACCTGTTCTTGATGAATGATAGCCGAGTATGGATGTGATTGGTACGGGAGTGCTGCACGGGTTGCATGAGATTGCTATGGATGACTGAGATCACTATACATCGGTATTTTGTTGTAGTTGAAGCCATAATCTGAGTTGTGTCCGATCCACCCCATTACTTGTAGAACAAAATTGCAGATAACGCCCGTATTTCAGCTCTAAGGATGACATTGCAGTACATTCCTCGTTTCTTTGACATCCAGCTGACTAGCTTATTACCATGATACTGTATTCCTCCAGATGTGCTTTTGCGAGTTTATCAACGCAACGGCTATGATCGCATATGCAAAAGTGTTAGTTCAAAGACCAGGCCCCTATTGGATACCAAGTCCCAGGTGAATTGGTACATCTTAGTATACGGAAAGATACACTTTTAACCTATTTGAGGTGTTTTTCAAGTCGGTTTGATTGATATCTTGCCACTATTAAAATACTGCTCTGCCACTATGTTGGTCTCTAGATGTCAGATACATGAGTGTGACCCGATTTGTACGGTGTAGTCAGTTTGGTATACGGGTTCACACTCACAGTTTGCATCTAATTAGGTTTCGTAGCCATTGGAGTTTGTACATGCTTTGTCCTTTTTCCATACCTTGTTTTCAAAATCTTTTAAAGTATATTTTAGCCTGATGATAAAAATACCGTCGTTGTGTGGATTAGTGGATCGAAGTCCTAGAAAGAATTTCATTTACCCCATTAAGGACATCTCAAGATCTACGTGCATTTATTTTTCAATTCATTTTGAAAATTTAGGGTTTGTGGAACCAAAAAATAAATGTCATCATTAACGTAAATTTACACAAGTAGAATGTTCCTCCCATATTTTATCGTGATTAGGGTCGGGCGTCAAATGATACATTTAAGTAAAACCTTTGGGAAATCAGGAATTTTGAGAGTTATCATTACCAGGCTCTCGGAGCTTGTTTCAATCCATATAGAGCGTTCCTTAGATGGTAAACTTTGTCTGGATGATCAGTATCAACGAATTCGTCTGGTTGTGCAACATAAACCTCCTCCTTCAATGGACCATTAAGAAAATGGTCGTTTTCAGTCCATATGATAAATTGGAAAGACTTGTGTTTTGAGCATTGCGACAAACAATCCTAACAGCTCCAATTGAGAGCAACTAGAGCAAATGATTCTTCAAAAAATCAATACCCTCTTCCTGAGCATAACCATTTGCTACAAGTGTGCTTTGTTGCGAATTAAATGTTTGGGTCTTCATCCTTTTTTTGTTTTTCCATAACCACTTTAGCTTGATTACGTTCTGCCAAGAGGATTTTAGTCAACGTTAGTTCCTAGACTTGTTAGTCTGTTCAAACTGATGAAGTTCGTCCTGCATTGCTTCTATCATGCTGTATCAGCCATTGCCTTCCATAATGTTTTTCGGTTCAACAATACTCACCGGTGAGTGCGAACATACACATTTCAGGAGATATGTTGCAAGTTGTGTCTTGTTTGCACTGGCTTGGTATGGTTTCCATGAACTTGAGTTAACGAGTGATCTTTTGTCCATCGGTATACTGAATCTTGAGGTTGATTGAAGGTATGCATATTTGAATTACCAATATTGCTTGAGAAGACTCAGCATTTTCTTGTACTGGTGTACAGAAAGGATCGGTAAATTCTTAATTGATTATCCGTCGTTTTTCCATCAGCTATGAAATTATGTTGGAGTTGATGGTTCTGAAGTAGGTAAATATTCATTGAAGGGTTGTGTATATTTTTGTTTTGTTGTGTCTTATGGAGCAGAATTATTGGTGGGAGCTAGAAGACTTGTCTGACACGAGAGTACCAATTGATGAATTCAATAATAAAAAGGACGAAAAGAATGATCAACTCTTGTTTGTGATGGAACTGTTGTATCTGCTGAAGGAGAAAGAAAAACATTATGTAGTTCGGAGTTCGGGTTCTAGGGTTGTAATATCTGACGCCGTTTGTCGTTGGGGAACGAGGTACCGAATTATATCATTTCACTTCCATACAAATAGGTATGAATCAATGATAAGAAACCATAAGAAAAAAGATAGAAGAAGGAAAGAATTTTAGAGAGAGAAACTAGAGAGAGAAAGTAGAGAGAAAAATGAGATGGTTGATTACCTTGTCAAAAATACAAAATGAGACCAACTAACCAACACCCACCCTCTCTAAGAGTGGAGAGGGGTATTTATAGTTTCTTACTACCCTAGGGTGGCGCCTAGGTGTAGTATTGGTGGGTCGGGTCGGGTTTTGGGCTTTAGCCCGCAACGTATACAATATTAGATTAAATCACGAGCCCGACTCCCTTTCTAGCCAATTACAACGACTAATAAATAAAGACCGAGTTTCCATGTTCGACTTAATATTTTGAGGCTAACAATCTGTAAGGCCCATTTACTAGCATGTACTGAGTGTGTCCAGCTTTTTCATTAGACTTTTTCTTGGCTTATTTGATTTTCAAACTTCTTTTTTATTGCTGATTTAGAAAGCTTATAGTATAAGCTTTTAAGTGCTACAAGTTTCCAAACCATAAGGATCTGGTTAAGGGCTTAAAATTAAGCCCAAAAGTGCCCTGTGGGCTGTTTGGATAGCTGTTTTTGCCATTTGCTTATTTGATTTTTAAGACTTCTCAGCTTATTTTCCTTGGCTTATTTTTGTTCAAAATTGCTTAATAGGTGTAGTTAAGTGTCTGTTTTAGCTTATTTCTCTTTTTGGATTGCTTATTGGTGCTTAAAAAGCTTAACAGTTTAGCCATTTTAGTCTTAGTATAAAGCGTCTACTCTGTCAACTTAATTTAGCTTATTCTGTGCTTATTTTTTGTTTCTAAAAAAGGTGTCTTTACAAAAGTTGTTTATTTTTAGCTTAACTAAAAAGTTGTAAAAAAAATGGCAAATAAAAACATTTGGGAGTAGAGGAAGTCCCAAGTGAGCAGGACTCGAACTCGGGACCTCAACCCCACTCTCCAAACATTTTTAACACCACACTCTGCTAACACCATGCCCTTAGGACTTTTTCGTTATTCCTTTGCACAATTAATTAGTTAACCACGTTTTTAGCCCTTTTGCTTAATAAGCTGTTTTAGCTTATTTAACAGCTTATTTGATAAGCTGTTTTCTCCACTTTATTTTTATTAAATTTCTTCACTTGTTCAATGCAATTTTTAGGATTTTTTAGATTTTTATAAATCGTTTAGTATTTTTTATATTTAATTCTTGTTAAAATCGTTTTTAATTCATAAAAATTATAAAAAAGTCAAAAAAATCTAATTCTTTTTTAGAAAATTTTCTTTTATCATTTAGGACTTAGGAAAATTAGATTTGCTTTCGTAGGGTTAAATTTGTAGATTTTAGTTTTTTAAAGAACGAGATTGGATCCCGTCACGTTTTTCGTGTTTTTAAGCTTAAATTGCTTTCGTTTTTGGTTTAGTTTTCTTAGTTCTTGCATTTTAGTCAATTAGGACTTATAAAAGTTAAAAATATCATTTTAGGATTTAATTTTGATAAATTAGGGTTTTAAGTCACGTTTTTAGGATTCTTGTTTGCTTTTTTAGTTTAAATTTGTGTTGCCTTAATTGTTTTTAGTGTAGATTGCATTAATTTTCCCGTATAATTATAAAACCAATCAAAATCTTGTTGAATTTAAATATCAAATATCAAACCGACTCTCAACTTTTAAATTTGCATTCCTCGTCGGGAAAACGACCCGGGAATATTATACTTCCGGTTTATTCATTGATTTTATTGATATTATCCTATTATATATTTATAATATTTATATTATATATACAGTAAGAAATCTTTAAATCAATTTTTGGCGCCGCTGCCGGGGAGGAGTGTAAGACGATTGTCGTTTCCGACGTTTGACAATTAGTGCTTTGAAGATCCTTCCATGTGAAGTTATTTTGCTTATTTTCTTATAAAAAGAAAAAAAAATACAAAAAGAGTTTCTTTTTCTTTTTTATTTTATATAAGACAAGAAAAAATAAAAATTATAAAAAAATTGTCCTTAATATATAAATAAAATGAATTAAAGTATATAATACTCTCAACTCTTTGAGTTTTATTAATAAAGTCTCCGGATCAAAGATCAAAAACTTGTCTTTTGTGTCACTTGCGAGGTACGGCTCACCTTTGAAAGTTAAACAAACTATAAGAGGGGTATAAGGAGGGTTGTTCCGAGGAACTACGACCCTAAAGGAAAAGGTTTTTAATAGCTTCGCGCTTTCCTACTCCTCCGCTCCTTTGTGCGTTTTTCTTTTAGAGAGCTACCGTGAAGCTTGTTGATTATTAGGTTTAAGTTGTCTTATCTCATTGTCCGTTATTAAAATAAATTGTGAATCAATTGTTGAAAAACCAAAAAAAAAATTAGTATAATTTCTCTTTTTTATGTTTCTTTTTAGTGCCTGAGCACTCGATCTTCGACTAGGAATCTTTTTTCGCCTCTCGAAGTCCCGACGTACCATTCGTAAGAAGGGACTTCGTGTTAATCCTAATCTTTTGAACGATTTTGAAGAAATCAACATGGCCGCTAACAGAAACGGTGATGACGGACCACCTCCCGCCGGAGGAGGTGATCTACCAGTTCCCGACCTCCGAACGATGGAGGAGTTGTGCCAACCGACTTTGAATGGTCGAGGTGGACCAATTGCCCCGATTGCAATTCAAGCAACGAATTTTGGACTTAAGAATGACATGATTCAACAAGTTCAAAATTCGTGTCCATTTCGTGGACCGGGTGATGATGCCAACAAGCATCTTGACAAATTTCTTCATGTCACCCAAAGTATGGAAGTGAATGGAGTCTCCGATGACGCCCTTCGTCTTATTCTTTTCCCTTACTCATGGCAACATCGTGTGCCGATATGTTTGATCGTTTGGCAAGGAATTTTATCACCACCTGTGATTGTGCCAAATGGCAAAAATATTTCTCGGAAAATACTTCTCACCCTTTATGGTGACCAAGTTGAGAAATGATATTACGAATTTCCGTCAAGAACCCGATGAATCGTTATTCGAAGCATGGGAACGTTATAAGCTTTCGATTGATCGTTGTCCTAATCACAACATGTTACCCGTCACTCAAATAGATACTTTCTATAACGGGTTAACTTTAAGACATCGTGATCATCAAATGTGCATGCCGACGGGACCTTTATGAAGAGGCGACCACGAAGAGTGTTATGATATAACTCTGTGATTATGATAACCGCTCACCACAATGATTGGGACACTTTAGCCCAATGGAGTAAGTCATCTAGTTCTATCACTTCTTCTAATCCGGAAATAGTTGCCCTTAAGCTTGAAATGGCAGAAATCAACAAGAATTTAATGAAAATGCTTCAAACAAACCAACAAGTAAAAGCAGTTACTCCTAGCTGTGAAACTTGTGCCAATCCCAAGCTCCCGCTACCGTAAAAGCGGTTGAGGAAAGTTGTGTAACTTGCGGTGGTGCTCATTCTTATCGTAATTGTCCCGCCACCAATGGCAATGTTTATCGTGACAATATTTAAGAATACGCTTCACAAGCCGTCGCGGTTAACTACAACCAAGGAAATACCGGTTACCATCCCCCAATGGATGCGAATCAAATTCGACCTCCCGGTTTTCCTCCCGTTCAACAAAACCAAGGAAATAATCAAAACCGTTACAATCAAAACCGGGGGAATAATTACAACCAAGGCCAAATTTATCGACACCCGGTTAATCAACCTCCGGCTTACCAAGCTCCGACCTACAAAGCCCCAGCTCCTCAAACACAAGGTGTGTCAAAGGAGGACTTTCAAAACTACATCAAATCAAATGATGCGGTTATGAAAAATATGCAAAACCAAAACCAAAACATGCAAAACCAAATGACCAATTTGACGGGCTTTCTTACCAAGTTCATGAATACCAATACCGCCTCTACTTCGGACTCGAGTTCTCTTCCTCGCAACACCGTTGCTAACTCGAAAAGTGAATTGAAAGCAATCACTACCCGAAGTAGCGTTTTGTATGATGGGCCTCAAGTTCCACCTCCGCCTTCTTCTCTTCCTAATGTGGTGGAACACGAACCCGAGGTGACAAAGGATACGGTGCAACCGAGCACCGAAGACATCCAACCTCCGGTGGCCCAAACTCAAACCCAAATTGATGAGCCCGTTGTTTCTCAAAAGACTAAACAAATCTTACCTTATCCTTCAAGGATTAACAAGGAGAAGCTCCGTAAAAAAGACGATCTTTTAGCTTTGAAATTTATGGAAATTTTTAGGAATCTCCATTTCGAGCTTAGTTTCGCGGATGCTCTCCTACACATGCCCAAATTTTCACCAATGTTTAGAAAGCTTCTCAATAACAAAGATAAGATAATTGACTTAGTGAAGACATCGGTGAATGAAAATTGCTCAGTGGTTATCCTCAAAAAGTTTCCCAAAAAACTTGGAGACCTCGGTAGATTTCTTATACCGTGTGATTTTCCGGAGATGGATGAATGCTTAGTCTTGGCCGATCTCTGTGCGAGCATCAACCTAATGCCTCTCTCTATATGGAAAGAGCTAAATCTCCTAAATTTGACCAAGACCCGAATGATACTTGAACTTGCCGACTGAACGATTTCTACTCCAACCGGCATAGCCGAGGATGTTTTCGTGAAAGTTAGAACATTTTTCTTTCCGGCCGACTTCGTAGTGGTTGACTATATTGCCGATCCTCAGGTTCCTTTGATTCTCGGGAGACCCTTCTTGAGGATGGTACGAGCTTTGATTGATGTTCACGGTGAACAAATTAGCCTTCGACATGATGACCAATCCATAACATTCAAAGTTGGTGATACTAAGACATTCTCCTACAACATCATTGAATCGGTTAAACGAATCGATGTCATTGATGTAGCTTGTGAGGAGTATGCTCAAGAAGTACTTGGATTTTTGGATACTTCCAAGAGTGGCAATCCCACCCCAACTTCGGAACCAATTGTTTCTACCTCTTCTCCTACCCTCACTCCCTTCGGGGATAGTGATTTTCTTCTTGAGGAAACCGATGCTTTCCTAGCTATTGAAGATGAGCCAATTTCACCAGAAATTGATGACTCTTACTATGATTCGGAGGGAGACATTCTTCTTCTTGAAGAATTTCTTAATGATGATCCATCATCACCACCTCTCCCTCCACAAGAACTTAAAGTTGTTGAACCTAAAAATGAAAAATCTTCAATTGATGAACCACCCGAGGTCGAACTTAAGGACTTACCGCCTCATCTTGAATATGCATTTTTGGAGGGTACCGACAAATTACCCGTCATAATTGCTAAAGACTTGAAAGATGAGGAGAAAGCCGCTCTCATAAAGGTTTTGAAGTCACACAAGCGAGCTCTCGCTTGGCAACTTTCCGACATTAAGGGTATTAACCCGGAATTTTGTACACACAAGATTCTAATGGAGGATGACTTCAAACCAGCGGTCCAACACCAAAGAAGGGTTAATCCAAAAATCCACGAGGTGATCAAAAAGGAGGTTCTTAAACTCCTTGATGCAGGATTAATTTACCCTATCTCGGACAGTCCTTGGGTAAGCCCCGTGCATTGTGTACCAAAAAAGGGTGGCTTTACCGTTGTTGAAAATGATGAAAACGAGTTAATTCCTACTCGATTGGTTACGGGATGGCGTGTATGCATTGACTACCAAAAGTTAAATGACGCCACCCGTAAAGACCACTTTCCACTACCATTTATGGACCAAATGCTTGAGAGACTAGCGGGAAATGAATACTATTGTTTTCTCGACGGTTTCTCGGGTTACTTCCAAATTCCCATCGACCCTCAAGATCAGGAAAAAACCACATTCACGTGTCCTTATGGAACGTTCGCCTATCGTCGCATGCCTTTCGGCTTATGCAATGCACCGGGCACGTTCTAAAGGTGTATGATGGCTATCTTTCATGATATGATTGAAAAAATGATGGAAGTCTTTATGGATGACTTCTTGGTCTTTAGGAATTCATTTGGAACTTGCCTCTCCCATTTGGACAAGATGCTCAAATGGTGTGAAGACACCAATCTTTGTCTAAATTGGGAAAAGAGTCACTTTATGGTCAATGAAGGAATTGTCCTTGGCCATAAGATTTCCAAGAATGGGATTGAGGTTGATAAGGATAAAGTTGATTGATATGTGAGAAATCACATATCTTTATTAAATCCAAAATGGCCCTTAAATGATCAAAATGTGCAAAAATATACTTGTATTTGTGTATTTTGCTGTTTGTGAATATGTAGGTACGGATAATGCAAAAACCATAAGAAAACGGTCAAAACCAGACAATGCGACGTGTTATGGGTGTGGTGAGAAAACTTAAGATGTTCTTTTATCATAAGAAAACGGTCCAAGAACGGATAATGCGACGAGTTATGGGTGTGGTGAGAAAGGACATCTTAAGAACAAGTGTCCTAAGGCAGGGAACCAGCATAATGAGGGAGCTCGTGCGAGAGCTTACGTGGTGGTTGCAAATCCACAGCAGAATCCAAATGTGGTCACGGGTACGTTTCTTCTTAATGATCACTACGCTTGTATCCTCTTTGATTCTGGTGCTGAGAAGAGTTTTGTATCTTCTGCGTTTACACCTTTTATTGATATTGCCCCAACCGCTTTAAACACTAGTTACGAAGTAGAGTTAGCCGATGGAAAAGTTGTTAGCACCGATACCATCTTACGAAGTTGCACCTTAGTCTTGCTTAATCACGTGTTCAAAATCGACTTGTTACCGACCCGACTAGGAAGTTTCGATGTCATTATTGGCATGGACTGGTTGTCATACCACCGAGCTGTCATAGATTGCTATGAAAAGATTGTCCGTATTCCTCTTCCGAACGGCGAGATTCTTGAAGTACAAGGCGAGAGGCCGGAAAAGGATCCTGGATCACTTGCGTGTATCAAGGCTGATGAAAGGAAGCTTGATGACATTCTATTTTTCCGCGATTTCCTTGAGGTATTTCTAGATGATCTGTCAAGTTTACTTCCTATGCGAGAGATAGAATTCCGCATTGATCTGATTCCAGGTGCGTCGCCAGTTGTTAAATCGCCATACCGATTAGCTCCGTCAGAGATGCTAGAGTTGTCGAACCAACTAAAAGAGCTTCAAGAAAAGGGCTTCATTCGACCTAGTCACTCTCCATGGGGAGCACCCATTCTTTTTGTTAAGAAGAAAGACGGTGCGATGAGAATGTGTATTGACTACAGGGAATTAAACAAGTTAACTATAAAGAACCGCTATCCTCTCCCCAGAATTGACGACTTGTTTGATCAATTACAAGGTGCGTGTTGTTTCTCGAAGATAGATCTTCGCTCGGGATATCATCAGTTGAGAGTCCGAGAGGAAGATATACCGAAGACCGCGTTTAGAACTCGATACGGGCACTTTGAGTTCACAGTCATGCCATTTGGGCTGACGAACGCACCAGCAATATTCATGGACTTAATGAACCATGTATGCAAACCATATTTGGACAAATTCATAATTGTGTTCATTGACGACATCTTAATCTACTCAAAGTCAGAAGAAGAACATGAAGTCCACCTGGAGACGATTTTAGACTTACTCAAGAAGGAGAAGTTATACGCCAAATTTTCTAAGTGTGAATTTTGGTTGAAAGAAGTTCAGTTCCTAGGACATGTGGTCAACCGTGACGGTATCCACGTAGATCCTAGCAAGGTTGAGTCGGTCAAGAACTGGAAGACTCCTGAATCGTCAACTGAAATCCGTTCATTTTTAGGCTTGACGGGTTACCACCAGAGATTTATTGAGAATTTCTCCAAGATTGCAAAGCCCCTCACCCTGTTGACTCAAAAGAATAAGACATATGCGTGGGGAAATGAATAAGATGAAGCTTTCCGCATTCTAAAGGAGAAGCTATGCAATGCTCCAGTGTTAGCACTCCCCGATGGACCAGACGACTTTGTGATCTATTATGATGCATTAAAATAAGGTTTTGGGAGCGTGCTGATGCAGCGGGGAAAAGTGATAGCATATGCGTCAAGATAGTTAAAGAAGCATGAGAAAAAATATACCACCCATGACCTGGAATTGGGTGCAGTGGTGTTCGCCCTTAAAATCTGGAGACATATGCGTCAAAAAGTGTTATCTACAATGACGACACGAGTCTCCAGTACATATGCGACCAGAAAGATTTAAATATACGCCAACGGCGGTAGATCGAGCTGCTCAGTGACTACGAGTGTGAGATCAAATACCACCCAGGCAAGGTAAATGTGGTGGCAGATGCCTTAAGTAGAAAAGAAAGGCTCAAGCCCGATGCTAGTACGAGCTAGAAGTATACTATTCATTTCAGGACTAAGACTAAGATTTTGGAAGCACAAGGTGAAGCTTCCAAGGATCTCAAAGCTCCAGCTGAATGGCTAAGAGGATTAGAAAAACACTTTGAATGACGAGATGATGGTGGAATTTACTTCTTTGATCGTATCTGGATTCCATCAGTTGGTGGTGTAAGGAAACTGATCATGGATGAAGCTCATACTTCTAGATATTCAATACATCCGGGTGCGGATAAAATGTATCATGATCTGAGAGACTTGTATTGGTGGCCTGGTATGAAGAGAGACATTGCTGAGTACGTTAGCAAGTGTCTTACGTGCTCTAAGATTAAAGCCGAACATCAAAAACCCTCAGGATTACTTCAACAACCAGAAATCCCTGAGTGGAAATGGGAGAAGATAACAATGGACTTAGTCACAAAGTTGCCTAGAAGCAGCGGTGGGTATGATGCGATTTGGGTCATTGTAGATAGATTGACCAAGTCGGCTCACTTTTTACCCATTCGTGAAGATTACAAAACAGAGAAGCTAGCAAGAATTTATATCAACGAGATCGTAGCAAGACATGGTGTGCCGGTGTCAATCATTTCAGACCGTGATGGTCGATTCGCGTCACACTTATGGCAAGCTCTTCAGGAAGCGTTGGGTACAAAACTACACATGAGTACGGCTTACCACCCTGAGACCGATGGTCAGAGTGAGCGTACCATTCAGACACTGGAAGATATGTTACGAGCTTGTGTTATGGATTTTGGTGGCAGTTGGGATACTCATCTTCCATTGGTTGAGTTTTCTTATAATAACAGTTACCACACGAGCGTTAAATGCGCACCATTCGAGGCTCTGTACGGGCGAAAGTGTAGATCCCCCGTGATATGGACTGAAGTTGGAGAAAGTCAGCTTATTGGGCCAGAACTTGTACAAGAAACGACAGAAAAGATTTTTCAGATTAAGGAAAGGTTGAAAACGGCAAGGAGTCGCCAGAAAAGCTACGCTGATAAGAGGCGTAAGCCTCTTGAATTCAAAGTTGGAGACCGAGTGTTACTTAAGGTATCTCCATGGAAGGGAGTGGTACAATTTGGTAAAAAAGGAAAGCTGGCACCACAATATGTGGAACCGTTTGAAATAGTAGAGTGTGTTGGACCGGTAGCTTATCGGCTGAAGTTACCCCAGGAACTAAGCTGTGTTCACGACACGTTTCATGTGTCTAACCTCAAGAAATGTTTGGCTGAGCCAGATGTTCAGGTGCCTTTGGATGAGATCGAGATTGATGAAAATCTGCGATTTGTCGAAGAGCCTATTGAGATCGTAGAACAAGATGTGAAAAAGCTAAAGCAAAGAAGAATCCCATTAGTCAAAGTTTGTTGGAACTCTCGGCAAGGAGATGAGTATACTTGGGAACATGAAGACCAATTCCAGAAGAAATATCCGCATCTCTTCTCTGAAACCGTACCTCCTTCAGGTGTTGCAACCTGAGCCTTGAGGACAAGACTCTTCTAAATGGAGGAGACTGTAACATTCCATATTTTCAGGTCAGTTACAATATCATATATTTCATTAAATTTTTTTTCTCGTATACGTTCGCTTTTAATTTTAATAGTTAAGTTAAATCGCGTAAATTAAGAATCACCAATCAACGTAAACGGGCACCAAACAAATTAAGATTTACGTCAAACCATCATTTTATTATTATTACTAAAGTAATAATTAACTTATTTTATTTTATTTTTATCGGTTACGTAAAACGTTACGTTTCGCGATAAATTACGTTTAGGTATTCCCGGAACCACCAAAACTTTTCTACGCTTCAACAAATACCTATGTTTATATCTAATGCTTAAAGTTTTATAAAACTTTACCTACATTCATCACTTGAGCCGAACCTTACACGAAATAAATAGACAAATACATACACTTTACAAAGTTATGCATTATGTTTTAATAAAACTACAACTTATACATTATCAATATATACTTTCATTTTCATTTGGCAAATAAAGAACTAGCAAAACATCTACCTTGATTTCATGGGATAACATCTTCTTTAGGGAACCAATAAACACAACTTGGACTAGTTTATGTTATCTTGACCAAGACTCCCCATTTTACTCATCTTGTTCCCAAGACCAACTCCCCCCCCCCTTTGAAAGTTTTGGTCTTTCTTTGACTTTTAAGTGTGTTAGGATTGTTCTCTTGGGTCTGCAATAGAAGAATTTGAGTATTGGACATTCAAGTGCAAACTGCACCAGCAGTTTTAAAAAGACAAGTAGCTATTTTCAACTTAATAATTCAGAGGGTATAAGTAGCTTATAGGATCTGATTTTTGGTTTACTAGTAGGTCTAGGTAATGTCGAATCTTTTTCACTTAGTTTTCAAAAAGTAGCTATATGTAGTTATCTCGTTTTTTAGCCCTTAAAATAAGCTTTTGTTTTTTAAAAACCAAAAGTAACTAATTGTGTCTTACTTGTATAAGCTGTTTTCGACAAGCCTTTTCATTAAGCTCCTTAATTTCAAAATGGTTTTAAAAAGTTGTTTTAAGTAGTATTTTAAGTATAGTTTTTAGGTTAATAAGCCAAAAGTCCATAAACGCCCTTTAGCTTATTTAAAAATAAGCTCAAAGGTGCCTTAAGGGGCTGTTTGGTTATCAGTTTTCCCCAATAGTGCTTATTCCTTTATTCTAGCTTATCTGCTTATTGTTATGGCTTATTTTAAGTCAGACATAGGTTATTAGTTTAGTATAATTCCATTTTAGCTTATTTGGTTTTGATATAAGCTTATTTGAGCTTATTTGTTTTCTAGTGTAAAATTTTAAGTGTTTTTAAGCTTTTTAGCTTTTCTGTCATTCTAGCTTATCAATTGTGCTTATTTTAGTTCTTATGTGCTTATTAGATATAGCTTTTAATCTGCGATTTGTCTTAGCCAGATGCTTTCATTTATTAAACAAAGGAGAGACAAGTGTGATCTTTCTATGAAATAACACAAAATAGTCATACAATGGATCTTCTCATGAACCCATACACACATCGGGTTCATCCTCTCCTTTTCACAACATTAGACATTGACTATAAATACCAACTGGTTCTATAAGGTAAGATCATCAATCTCTCTACATACAAACAACTTATATACAACAAAAAATGAACATTGCTGACTTAAGCATCGGAGCCTGCTCTCGAGGTTCACCCTCGGGGTAGTGTAACATTTCGTATTTTTAGGTCATTTACGACGTCATCTATTTTACTAATTTTTTTTTTCTCGTACGCGTTCGCTTTTAATTTTAATAGTTAAGTTAAATCGCGTAAGCTATAAATCAACAATCAACGTCAACGGACACCAAACGAATTAAAGTTTTCGTCAAGCAAGCAATATATTATTTTTACAAAAGTAATAATCAACTTTTTATATTTTATTTTTATTGGTTGCGTAAAACATTTACGTTTTGCAATTAAATACATTCAGGCATACCCGGAAGCACCAAAACTTTTCTACGCTTCAACAAATATCCACTTTTATACCCAATACATAAAAATTACAAAATATCTTATGTACATACATACATATCCGGTTATAGATGAGAAAAACAAAGAAATATAAAGCTTAAAGACAACATCCCATGATTTCATGAGATGTTCTTATGTTCTAGGAACATAAGACTAATATATTTTCCAAGTATTTGACCACCTTTTTTCCTTAAGACCCTCAACATGTTGTTAGACCATTCCATGAGCTCTTTGACTAGTCATATAATATATAAGACTTCACTAAGTGTAAAAACACATAGATAACATATTTACTTGGTGAAAATCAAACAAAAACCCTCCTTTTTCCTCCTCCTATGCCATGGCTACAAACACCCCTTTAAGATAATCCATACAAAATTTTCTTCAACATATTCAAGTAATCACACATCATTCCTAAGATATACTAAGGTAATTGCAAGCCTTGGTTAACCATTTATAAGTGTTGAAACAAAGAAAGTGAAATTAAGGTTCTTGGAAAAATTAAGAATTCAGATCTTGCAAGCTTGGTTTAAAAATCTAAACAAGGGTTTAGATTATATTTCTCATCATCATTTATCACCCTAAGGCTATCTAGAATCCCTTATCTTTTCATTTCATGAGTTTATATGTATATGATGTTCTATGTAGTAAAATCACCACTTAGGATATGTTTAACTTGTTAAAATGGATTTTCTTGTAAACATGATTTTATGAACTTGTACACATGTTATATGGATGGTATATTGAGGTTATAAAAGGGTTGTAAGACTTGTACACTCTTGGTTATGTGTAAAAATGATTATGTATAAACTAGTGATTAAAGTGTACTTAAGAAAGTTATGGTTTATAAGCGTGGTTATGGACTTGTTAAGTTGGACATTTGGAAAATCCATGGACTAATGGACTTTATTATATGTAATACATATAATATATATGGTATAAAAAACTTGTGGTAATTTACAAAGTTGAAAGTTATAAAAACAAAGCTTAAATATGGATTTAAGAAAGACATGTAAACTTTCTGTTTGGATTCGACATACCACCTGGTCATTTTATATTTTTATAAGATAGTATGTCTCATGACGATTCCAAAAAGATAAGAAACTCGCAAAACGGATAAATAACGAAAAAGATACGTAGTTTACGAGTTACACGTTAATTAAACGCGTTATAAGATAAACTTTAAAAAAGCAAGTTGTAAAATATTTCTAAAACAGAAAGTAGTATTTTTCACAGATTGTACATATTTTTAGGATTCCAAAATGATAAGAAACGTAAATTTTCAATCAATAACGAAGATGTTACGAATTACGCGAGTTTACGATAATAATTCCTTTATAAAAATACTTTTATAAAAAGTTGCAGTTCATGACAGAAACATTTATTTTTGTAAACCTCATAAATATATAGAACATTCAATTACGAGAACGTGCTCGAAAGAATCGCTAAAAACGGAGCTATAACGAATAAAATACGCCATTTACGGGATTTATACGTATTAAGTGATAAATATAGTTTATAACTGTATGATACAGTAAAAATCATTGTTCGCAGGGACATAAAAATATGAAATGTGAAACTTTGATAACTCGTCGTAATACGAAGCCCCCTTTGTGGGCATAAGAAACGAAGAAACGGCTTGAAACGTGAAAGTTAGGTCATTTTTATCAAAGGTATATTTTTAAACGTTTATACCTTATAATATAATTTAACAATTATATTTAGATGATGATTAGCTATATGAATGATAGTGGTTGTTAGATACCCAATTGTACTAGTACTTATACGACCTATATTAATTTAGGTTGCATTCCGTCATTGCCATGACGCATTTTCTGTTGTATTTGGATTATCAATAACTCGAGGTGAGTTCATAGCCCCATTTCTATCTACTTGTTTTATAAACTCTATGAGGTGGAATTTACTGACTTGTTTTTACTACGACTCATGTGTTTTAAACTGTATGCTTATCAAGATGATTTCCGGATTATTATTGCCTAAGTTACCACAGTGTCCATCTAAGTCCCTAATTTCCTTGATATTTTTGTCTATTGCTATTATAGTGAGTGCTAGTGTTATGGATAGATCTATCAGGTAGTCAAACAATCCCATCGGAATTTAGGTCACAAGTATCATGGTACAATTTAAAACATTTAGTGAAACTGTTAGGACTGTTTTGGCAGACACCCTACCTATTTAGGGCAGACAGACAGTTAAGGCTTCGGGGTCATGAGCTTAGTGCAATAATACTTGTTTTTGGACTACTGAATTTGTTTTCATACTCTCATTACTTAAATTTGTGATCCTAACTTTTACAGCAAACCTATGAATTCACTCAGCTCTTTGTGTTGTATTTTTAGCCATGTTTATTTCAGCGTCTAAAGTATTTTGCTTGGATCCGGAGCCGTGAGTGGATATCAATGGATGGGATTCTGTGTTATTTAAATTCAATGCGAACTTTTATCTATAAAACTTAAGTCACCTTTTGGGAGTATGAAGGTTTTTGTTTATTAAATTGGTATGTGGGAAATGTTAGACTTTTAAATCATATGTGACCCTAATGTATGAACTCTGATTTTTTGCTATGGCATCGGCAATGAAATACTTATCTTTAAAAAGTCCTTTATGGTCGTTTCTTATATCTTGATTGTTGTGCTATGACGTAGCACCCCATTGTTACCATTCCGATGCACCAGAATTTGGGGGTGTTACAGATTGGTATCAAGAGCCAAGGTTATAGGGAACTGGGTCATTTTCAAAACCTAGTCTATAACCAAAATTTTTACAGATTTTCTTTTCTTTCATTTTCAAAATACAGAATCCTTCATCGCTGATCTGATATCCGCGCGCGCATTCCCTGATCTTTACTTACTCTTCTGATTATCATTGTTATATTATATATTTTATATAATACTTGGTTTAAATTCGATCCCTTATGTCTATCTTCTAGCGTATTACTATTCATTCGTATCGGTCAATTGGAATTATTGCATTCGTAAATCTCTCCCACGAAGGTTGTTAACAACTATTGATATTCTGCATTCTTTACACCCATTCTTTGCTTGCTATTATTGTTACAATTAAGGGGTGCTTACATTTTTACCTTCTCATGTAACACAGGTCCCGATTTCACGACTCTGTTGGCCAAAAAAGAAAGCGATCTGTAAATTTCCGTCGCCGGCAGAGAAATTGTGGTGCCGAAGATTTCTTACCGCCACAAATGGTAGCCGAGAATATGGGATCGACGAACGGTCGGACAGAAGGTATAAATGTTTTCTTCGTACACCTACTTTTTTGTGTTCGGTGCTTTTTTGAGTATCTTCTATTGTGCTTATTTTTATCCTAATTTGTTTTCCTATTACTTTTGGGAACTTGCATTCAGAGGTGTAACGCAATCGTATATTGACATAGGCGATTGCGAATTAGTCTCCATATCTAAATGGCCTCACATATACTTTCCTCAACAAACAGGTTCACCAGATGAGTCATTACCAAAATCATTAGAAAAAAAAATCCTAAATAAATTTCAGTAGGATTAGGTTCTGTAAGAAAGTTGTGTAATATAACCCTAAACGGCATATATCTTTTGTAACCCACAACAGCGTAGGAGACACTCCTTAGGACTCCACTACACCCAAGCGCTCTATTGCTAAAACATCAGCTAAACAAGTCCGTAAAAAATATATAATGATAGTAAGCTTTCCTTTTGTTTAATTTGCTGCTTAAAATATATCAATCTCTTTTGCTGGCCTCTTATAATAATTTCATAGCTCAGATTCCTGAAAGGATACTTTCACAAAACAGATGGGTAAAAATAATTGTATACAACTCGACACTTCCTCATTGGATCAACAATTGTTTCCACGCAATATGTATAACACACTTTTAGTATATATGTTTAATGTGCAACCCAACCAATATTAAAAATACAAATTATTTCACCTAAAAATATACAACAAATACGGTACAAATATTTTTTAACAAACTTCCCCTAAAAAATCTGCTAACAAAAATGGGACAAAAAGTATTTACGAGAGACCTGCCGCGGCGAAGTGCGGGTCTCAAAATCCTATTAGAATACATTATGACTTAATGGAAATACCATTTTAAATTCATATTAGTTTAGTTTGACATTTTTGTTAAATAAAAATAATAGTGTGATGTAACGATAATGACATAAACTTGGAACGAGACTAATGACAGGGTAGAAAGTTTTCTATTGTCAACGGGTTAATGACATGTAATAGCAACGTACTTTCCTATTTGTGTCATTATCAGATACGAATCCAAAAAAGTACCACAATACTCATCCAACTTTCAAAATTTGTTTCATTATCATACATTCGTTTACGTGGCAATACAAGCAACCGACTACACCGATAAAAAAACAATACATGGATTTTTTATTTTTTTTTAAACTTTAAAAAAGGGTAGTTGGACAGACTTTAAAACTTAAAAAAAACAATTCCGTTCTCTTCAGCCACAACAGTTTGTATGTGTTCCATCACTTTTTACTTTTAGATTTGCTTGTGTGCCACCGTCAACCCATCACAACCACGAAACATCTGATGTTTGGGATGGGTATAGTAAAAGACACCGGCGGCTAAATCTTTAAACATGGTGTTTAATTTTTCTTATGGTGGTAAAAAAGATGATCAAGAAAAATAGGTGTTTGATTGGGTTTATAGATGATGATTTGGGTGAAGATAATGAAGATGATGACAAAAGGGGTGTTAGATTTGTGTTTATGTACTCTTTTGTGGAAATGATTGTTTGTAGTTGTGTAAAATGGGTGTTTAGTTGTGTTTACAGATGATTATATGGCAAAAGACACTAATGCCCTGGCATGTACACGTGTTACGTGACGTGGATTTTGTAGGTAAAAGTGTCAATTTGCTGATATCTACACAAAATAAACAAACTTAGATGGGTATTGTGATACTTTTTTAGGTTTGTATCTGATAATGACACAAATAGGAAAGTACGTTGCTATTACAAGCCATTAACCCATTGTCGACTTGCCGTGTATATAATCTTTGTAAACATTATAACGTACCTAAGAAATTATCATGCATCATTTTTACTCCGTAATGGATTGTTAAGATATGGAAACATGACCAAGAGGAATTCGTGTAATTTTATGTGACATTATTGCTAAATAGTTGTATCTCATATTCCGCTCCGACAAAATTAGGTGTGCTATCGTCGTAGTCTTTTTAGAACATATATTGTTAGCCTTAAAATACGGTGACAAACACAGAATTACATTAGTTTATTTATAGCGTGTCACATAGGGACTAATAATGACTAGTTACGATAGTTATGTAGCACTTGGACTATAAATACCCCCTCCATACTTCCATGGAGGGGTGAAGCTCACTTTTTTAAAAGTGTGTGTGTGTGTATGTTTTCTCTCTAGCATATACACTCTTCCCATCTCTTTAACCTTTCAACTCTAATAAAATGGCTATTCATTTATTTCACTTTATCCAACCTCCAGATCTGTTTTAATCACTGATATTACATGTCATTTATAATCTACAATTGGCAACAGAGCTGCAGGGGTGTGTCGTATCATTTGTTTGTTGTACAATTCATGTCACTGTTCATGTCACTATTCCTGTCCAGTATTTTTTTTTCTTGTGAAAATGTCAAGAACAGGTGTTTTGTTGTTGATGATATTCTGGTCTTTGATCTGTTGTTTATGTTTTAAATCTGCCAAGTTTTTGTGCTTTGAAGACAAGTTATTGTATAAGCAAATCTGGGTTTACTTATTTTTCTTGGTTGCGTTTTGATGAAAGAGAAAAAAACCAGATCCGGTTTTTAAGAAAAAAAGTACAAAAGTACAAAATAATGCAGGTTGCATTTTGGTTCTCAAGACCTTGCATTTTGTCTATTACAAGTTGCGTTTTGCTATTGCGTTTTGATGATTGAAGACCATTTATATAGCAAATCCAAACGCTATGCTGCCAAAATTTCAAAAATGTTGCGTTTTGTCTAAAGGTTGCGGTTTGCCTCATTGCGTTTTGCCCTAAAACATTGCGTTTTGTCCTAACCCAAACTAAGTCAACTCGGTTCTACCGAGTTGACCCGGTCAAACTCAATAGAGTCCAGTCTACACAAATGAAAAAAAAGAGACTGCAAAGAAGATCTAGAACACACAGACTCGACATCAAACTTCAACTATCACAACAATCAACACAAACAAATCCACTAACCTAACCTCTTTACAAATCCCATCGTCACAACTTTATTTCACCATATCCACATATCTAATACTAAACGTCACATACAATCCCTTCCCCATATATCAAGACTCGAATGTAATTAACAAATACATACGATCTCAGAATCATTTCTTCGTGTACTTAAATAAAAGAATGACCCTATAAAGATCTTGTACACGAAATGGAATCATCATCGATCGATAACGGGAAAACCACTTTTGTTTGATATACGAAAATAAATAAAGTTTTATAACAACCTTGTTATAACCTTTATTTGTTTCGATCCCTGACACTAAAACCAAAATGGAACCTACCCGAGACCACTTAATGATCTTGAAGCACTAATCCTTTCTTGAGTACTTCATGGGTTAGTGATTGGATAATATGCAATAAAAATGATGACCAATATTGTTGTTGTGTTCGATTTAAGATAAAAGTGGTATAAGGGTGTGATGATTTTCACTTGGTTTAATTGTGTGAAGTGTGAAACGATTGATGTTTGTGACTCGTTTGGAAGAATGAAAAACATGGGGGCAGATGAGATTTATGGCAGATATAACTTTTAGGAGAAAAAAAAGGTGTGACTGCGTTTGCTTTTTGTGGTGTGTGTGTAATTAGGGTAACTTTGCCCTAATTAAAAGGGTGTTTATATTTGGTATACTAATGGGCCAAGGAGTATTTACAAAAAGGTTAGGCTGGTGCTTAATGAAATTAGATGGGCTGAGTTAAGATATTATGAAATGCAAATGATTAGGTTTAAACAAAATTGGGCCGAATGTGATTTTGATAGATTTGGGCCGAACTTGATTGATGTAAAATCCAAAAATTTACATAGTTGTGGTGCTAATAATTATTTAGATTAGACCGGGTACAAAAGACAATAAATGTGTTGACTAGACAATAAATGTGTTGACTAGTCAACATTATGATAGTTAGGAAACCGACACAAAGACTATAAATACCCCCTCCTATACTTCCATAGGAGGGGAGAGGATTCATTTGTAACATTTCACATAAGGTGTGTGTGTGTGTTTTTCTCTCTCCTATCACACACACATCTTTCCCTTTTTTCTCTCATCATCAATAATATGGCTACTTATTTGTTTCATCCTCCCCGACCTCCGGATCTTGTTTTTCCTAGTGTTTCTTATGGTTAACAATTGGCATCAGAGCACAGGAGCGATTCGTGTGTGTGGTTTGCTGATTTGGTAGTATCATCAAGACAAATCAAAATATAAACACCAAAGCAAACACAACACTTATTGCTAAAACGATCCTTATAAGATTCACTAAAACGACAAACGGTTAAGGATTCAGACTACGATGACAAGTGATCACGAAGTTGATTTGGTATCCCTTATTTGAAATTGAAGTGGGTTTCACGAAGGCGTCTACTTATTTCATCATCGAGACTTTCTTTTATTTTCTATCGATTGATGACTTGCTTGAACGTATACAACTTATGATTAAGACTTGAATTATCTAGTTACCAGCAGTCAGGGGTGGTTGGTTGCAGACCTGGTTAACTATCACTTAAAGGAGTTACATTGTAGTACTCAGTGTCACACGCAGAAGACGATGTGGATAATTTCAAGAGGTGTTGTACTTCTTATACTTTTCTGGTTGGGTATAGAGTACTTATAGATTTAATCTTGCACCGTTCTTCAATCAACAACAGTGCAAGCTTAAGTAACAAATTTAGGGGATTTCACTTCATTTTCAAGTTTAGTATATCGGGTTTACTTCACCAAGTGATCACAACAATAGCCGACAGAATACGAGGTTGGTAAAGTTAGCCAGAGAATTTAAAGGTTGAGATGTAATCAACAATTCTCACATGATATTTGTGCTATTCCAAGACAAAGGTACTTCACAGTCTAAGCAATATTCTCAAAGTTCTTAAACGACATTCATATATAAGACCTTGATTATACCAAGTTTTCTTGATTCTTGCTTCATCTCCTCTACCGTTTCTGAAGACAAGAGGGTAATGCTTTGTTTGGATTTCAAGATTTATGCTTAAGACAATAACTTCTCGAGTATATGTGCGTACATGACAATGATGCTTCCGAGAGTTCGCAACCACATTCGAGACTTAGTTGACTTTGATGTTACCATGTCAACTTCTAGGGGGAAGTAGTGTAGACTACTTTACTTAGTATGGTTTATGAAGTATTCTTCATACGTGAGAAGAATTGTTGATGATTTCTCACATGCACCCCCGAACGAATATTCACCAAGCCCTAATGACAAGAAACATTGGTCGTTGGTGTGGTTTGACTTCTACAAATTTTTGCTGTGCACGTCAATGACAAGTAAAAGATTGTTCAAGCTACAACAAAGTTTCAGAATCTGATAGGGATTTTGGTTTGGGGGGAAGCTGATTCAGAAACTTTGCCTAAAAGGAGTCTATGAAGAAAGCTTTTTGAGATATGCTGCATGGATTGGGGGGAAGTTAATCTAACTCATGCATACTATAATGCTTCCCAGAACTTATAAGACAATGAAGATCAGATGGAAATATAAGTTTCCAAGACAAAAGAGACTCAGAAGACACTTCTGCTTTGAAGACTTTATTTAATTGTATTTGTACTTGTTAGGTCATGTTGGAAGTAATTCCGTATGTGTCCAGCATATTAGCGAAGATTGTTAGCTTAAAATATGGTGACAAACCAGAATTACATTAGTTTATTTATAGCCGTGTTCACTTAGGGGACTATAATGAATTGTTATGTTAGTTAAGTGGCATAGGATTATATATACCCCTCCATACTTTCATGGAGGGGTGAAGCTCCACTTTTTGTAAAAGTGTGTGTTTTCTCTTAGGCATATAAACACTCTTCCCATCTCTTTAACCTTTCAACACTAATAAAATGGCTATTTATTTATTTCACTTTATCCAACCTCCAGATCTGTTTTAATCCCTGATATTACATGTCATTTATAATCTACATATATGTTAATTCGGATCATGTACTTATATATGACATGTGTGCCTCTTTAAACTAGCATGATTTATAAGCAATAAGGCAGGACCGTCTTTGAGGTTGTGCAAGGTGCGCGACCGCTCAGGGCCTTAAAATTTTTTGGGGCTCCAAAATTTGTCGAAAAGCTTTTTAAAACACTAATTTCGCACAGCGCCCCAATTTTTTTTTTAAAATTAGGGACGGCCCTGCAATGAGGCAGCAAGAAGGATAAACCTCAAAAAGCGTTGCTAATGACGTAACAAGCCTTTCGGTGCCTGAACAAAAAGTCCATCCAAGTATTTAACACATACCATCTTTCACGCCATTCGGTGCCCGCACATAATGTTTGTCTTAAAGTTATGAAGCTCGCGTGAGACATGACACTTTTAAATCAACTAGAACTTTACATGCATACCTTGTAGAACAGCCTGTTATTGTTTTGCACCAAAATGAGAGCAAGTATATAGTTGCTCGAATTGCTTGAGTTTCTAGAGAGAATCTATCATTACAAAAGAAAGTGGGCAAAATCTAGATCTTAAAGAAATTATCAAAACTAACATTACCATAGTAGTTTTCCTTAGTATTTTAAAAAAAAAAATACTATTATTATAATTCTAATGAACAGTAACACAATAATATTATAATCATAATGAACAGTAACACATGATGAGTCGATCTGTTATCGTTGTACATTAGATGTTCAATGGATAAGTCGATGTGTTATCGTTGTACATTAGATGTTCAACGGATGAGTCAATATGCTATCTTTGTACATTCGATGTTCAACGGCTGAGTCGATACTCCCGCCAAAAACTCCCGCAAAAAACTCCCGTCCCTACCCCGTCAAAAATCCCTCCAATACCTCCTGTCAAATACTCTCCAAAAAACTCTTTTTCTTCCATAAAAAACAGATATTATCCTCACAATCACCAACAGATCACACACACTCTTACCATCACAACCACAAACATATCACATTGTTATTATGAAGATGGTGCTATGTGAAGCTTTTGCATACGGTTGTGGAGCCGGAGATGTAGTTATGCGAGAATCGTATAAACCTAAAACTCGTGGTAAACTATACTATGCATGTCCACTATCAAAGGTGAACAAACACATGTTTTTTATTTGTATAATATACAAATAATTTGGTTAGTTGTTAAAAATTGATTTCTTTACTCTTTAACAGCCTCGAGAAAATTGCTTTGGATGTGGATTTTTTATGGAAAAAGGAACGAGTCCGTCTACTGACCAGTTCTCTTGGAGCTTCATCGACTCCAAGTTTATCTCCAGGACCCTCAACACCTCCAAGCTATTCTCCAGGATATTCAACACCTCAAAGCTATTCTCTGGGATCTTCAAGAAATGCAGAGTGCTCAAACTACAAGCACTTGCTTGATAAGATAACGGTACTCAATGCAACAGTGGAAATGTATATGCATCCAGAACAACACACAGTTAATTCAGCTGCACTACTTCACGAAGTTTACAAAGCATGGGGAAACATTGAGCTAGGAGTTGTTTTGTTCATTTGGAATGTAATTTGTATGCTTCCTTGTTTAAACGTTTATGGCTTTTCTAATGTAATTTGTATGTTTATTGTTTAAATTTTTATCCACTTTTATAATGTAATTCGTATGTTTTATTCTAAAACGCGTATGATTATCGGTCTAAGGCATCGCTTGTGTTTCTACAAGTGGTATGTATAAAAATTATTGTTTTTTTGTTAAGTAAGTATAAATTTTATTACCGAAACCGATACCATGACCGAACCGAGGAAAACGTACCGAATCTTTGGAAAAAAACGTACCGAAACCGAGAAAACAGTAGGAACGAAAAAAAAGCAGAGTACTTTTTTTTCATTAAATAATTATATATAAAAAATATATAATTTATAAATATAAAACATGTTTATTTTTATAAAATATATAAAAATATTTAAATTATAATATTACTGCAGTCTACAAGTCAATATATTATCCCCGAGACATGTCGCCGGGTATACTTTCGGCCACCTCGTCACCTCATTAATACAATAACTACTTAATTTCAGTCAAAAAAGTCAATATATTATCCCCCGGCGACTTGTTGCCGGGGAATGTTTTAGGCACGTACACCTCCAAAAATAATTAACAATATCTCTTGCCTTTATAACATTAGTCGGTATGTGGAAAAACTTCATCCCCGGTGACTATGTCGCCGGGGAAAAGTGACGCAGGGAGGGAAACGTTGCCGCTAAGTTTTTCGTTGAACTTTTTGGTCGAACTTTGACGAACGATCACCGGCGACATGTCGGCGGGGAATATGTATTTCAATATCTTGGTAAAAACGTCTTGTAAAATTAGTGCCTCGTTTGGATGACATTTTGTCGTTTTAGCGATGTTTCCCGACGATTATGTCGCCGGGATAAACTCGTCGCCGTTCTCTTTTTTATTATAGTGAATTAATCATTAGTTTAAGTATGTTATTAAAACAAAACAATAAGAGACATCATTTCATAAGTTTTCTTGTAAAAATAAATTATGAATTTAGCTCATGAACAAAGGGCGATAAATTTCAGAAAGTTTAAGTAGGTTAATTTGATTTTAATAATGTGGGGGACTGTTGGGAGGGGTAGATTAAACGGTGTTCATTTTCTAGATCTTAGTACTTTAACCAATTTAAGGTTCGTTGTGCACCAACATCGGTCAGTCTTTATTTACATCATTACTGTTCTTTGTTTATGGAAATCCACCCGAGGTCACTGTCGTGACCTAGCATGCAAAGCTCTCTGTATTCTTGTGTAATGCTGATTGACCCTGAAACATGGTCGTACTAAGTTGCTTTTATCATTATTCATATATATGAAAAACCTCGCTGAATTATGGTGAGTGAAGCAAAAAACTACACATCAGAACTTACAGAGAAGAGATAAGAGGAGTTATCTATTGTAACGGGGAAAAGAACTTGTCAATAGTACTTTCACTTATATACTAATTAACTCATCAAAAGTAACTGGCAGTACAATCCTACGACTTGATGTATCGATATTTACAAAAAGATGGTATTTTATCTACAAACTCTTTTGCTGCTGAAGGAGGAAGGAGTAGAGGATACATAAACCTGGATCCTACCATTGATGATCCGTCTATTCCTACGCTTAGGAATTCATAGATTCATCCTCCATAAGTCAAATTATTGCAAACAGTACTGCGTGGGGCGGTTACAAACAGAAGAAAGCTTCCAGACAGTACTTCAAACCACATCAAGTTGCTTTCTATTTCATATACAAGCAAAACAGACTAATCACAATGATCAGCAACATGCTTGTGTGCTTGTTTCTTATCTCAAGAGGAACCCAAGGAAAGTCTCTCAAGCCTTAGCAGAGGAAGTTGGGTTGAAGCGATGCAAGTAGAACTTACTTCAAATCCAAGCTCATGAGGTATGGGTGTTATGTGACATCTACCAGAAGGCAAGAGGAGTATCTGGAACTCAAATGGAGTTTTTAGAACAAGAGAGAGAGATGAACGGCGGGTACTATTTCAAGAACAAAGCAGCCTAGTAGCACAAGGATAAGACAAGAGAGTTGTGGGATTATGATGAAAGTGTTACCTGCACCAGTTGCCAAATTGATAGCAATCTGACTATTTTGGGCATTTGCATCTTTCATGCGGTTCATTGTCTACAGATGGGATGTCAAGAGTGCATTCTTATATGGCAAACATCACACAAGTAAGTGTATGTCAAACAGCCTCAGGTTTTGAAGATCCGTGCTCATCCAACAAGGTATACAGAGTTGTTTCAAGGCATTTTTGGCCTGCAACTAAGCCCCAGAGCATGGTATGAACAGACTTTCCCACTTTCTTTTGAAAACATGGATATAGGAGAGGGGAGATTGATAAACCTCTGTTTATTTTGAAGGATTGAAGAGATATCATGTTGGTTAACAGGCTATTGATTGATGATTCATCTTGGAATACACCAAGTCTTCTATGGTTGAAGGATTTTCGAAGATGTTATGCCAAAAGGAATTCAAGATGAGTCTCCATGGCGTGAACTCACTTTTCTTTTTGGGCTTCAAGTCAGCATCTATTGGTGGCATTGTTTCTAAGTCAAGACAAATATGTGAAAGATATTCTCACACAGTTGACTTTTAGAACCATTAACCGAGCATCCACCCCATTGAAGCTCATAAAATCTTCTAGGAAAGATGAAGAAGGTGAAAGATGTTGAAGTACATCTTTACAGGTCTACTGATTGGGTGTATCATGTACTTACTGCTTCAAGGAACCAGACATACAATTGTTTGCTGTTTGTCTTGTGTGCAAGATTTCAAAGTCAATCCAAAGGTTTATCATATACATGCTGTCAAAAGGTTCTTTAGGTACTCAAACATCAACCTAATTTGGGTTTTGGTAATCTAACGGACTCTCAATTTTCACTTAGAAGCTTTTTCCAGATAGTGACTATGGCTGGGACACCTTGCATCGAAGATCAACTTCAGGAGGATGTCATTTTTGGAAGAAGGACTGGTTCTTGGCAATGCAAGAAACAAACAATTGTGGCTATCTCCTCTACAAAAGCAGAATATGTAGTCAGCTGAAAGTTGTTGTGCTAAGGTACCTTTGGATTGCAAAATAACTACCTTGATTATGGATTTAATTCATGTACACTGAAATCCATCATATAGACAATGAGAGCCACCATTTGCATTGTGAAGATCTGTTTTCACTCAAAAGCCCAAACATATTTCAGAATTTCGACATCACTTCATTCGAGTATTGTATGAACAAAGGCTCATTTAATGTGGTCCAGGTTCATACTGATGACAACTGTAGCAGATTTACTCACCCAAAGGCTTTGATATGGCAAGATTTAAACTTTTTGGTGGTAACAATTGGGATGATGAAACCCATAGCTTTTCTTTGAGGGGAGGTTCATATATAATGTACTGGTGATAAAGTAAAGTATGGTTTGGTTAGATTGGATTTTGGAAGCACTCTAGCTTACATTTGAGGGGTGGATATGACATGATTTCTCAGAGGTTTGATGATTGGAAGAGATATTTGCAAGGTTGAAGGGGTTGTTCGTTGCACAAATTTGACGTGGAAATTTTTTTTTAAGTGTAAAGTACTGCCTTAGCCAACTCAAAGTACTGCTTGTATTAGGAAAGTATTTGCTTAGACAACAAAGTACTGTTCTACGTACGGTCAAGGTCAAACGTACGTTTTTGACGCTAAAAACGTCTTTAAACGGTAACTTTTAGTTATCACAAAACAAACTGTAAATACTCAATGATTGCCCATCTTTTTTCTCTACTTTATCTCTTTTCTTTCATAACTTTTTACAATTACACGGCCGACGCACATTTATTTCCTTTCAATGGCAAATTCGCACTTCGTTATCAAAACCTCACAAAATGATTGCGTGTGTAGGAAAAGACGGCGTTATCTGCTGATTTTTATCAATCATGACTTGTCTCACTGGCTTGCTCCCTTTAATTACTCTTTGCTTGCTTGCATCCTGCTCTTATTGGTACCATGGCTTCAACAATTTTGGGTACGCTTCTCTCAAAGTGATCAATGTCGTACCTCACATACGCGCCAAGGTAGGCTGGCAAGAATATTTTGATGTCTGAAGCATCACATTCGAAGACTGACCTTCTATTTGATGTTGAAAATTGGAGTTGATTGCTGTCCTAAGCAAGTTATTTGGACTTGCTCAGAGATATTGGTACGAGGGTAAACTTAGCAAAAATCTCCAATTCTCTAAACTGATTTACACCACTAGTGGAAGTATTTTGTTCATGTCTTACTCCATGTTTAGTCCTATGAGCACTTCATGTGGAAAACATTTGGGACATACATTGCTCTCTGCTCTTGTAGGTCTAGCCACAAACCAAAGTTTAAATTTCCTCCTTGTTGATTCTAACTGGGCTACCGATGCTAGGCATATTTCAAATGGTACACCTTTTCTTATGTATCCTAGGTTCGTTTCAATCATGGTTCGTCCGTTTTTGAACAAGCAGTTAGTGGGTAGTAGACAGACCTCGGGGACTCAAGATTTTATACCATCAGTTTCACTTCCTTCTAAAGTGTTTACATTCATGAGGAAGCATAGTACTAAGTTCTCGTGTAGGATTACACCTTTGACTCCATCTATGTTAGAGGTAGTCACAGCATTGGCCGCGGAGGAAGAACATAGTACTAGTCCTCATTCTAGGGCTGCAAGTTCTGCAAGGGATGCTCAAGGCACTCCAACTCAAAGTGCTGCTCATTCTCAACGTACTGCTTCAGTACAAGGTACTGCTTCCTTTCAAGGTACTGCTACCTCTCAAGGGACTGCTGAAATACAAAGGACTGCTGACTTCCAAGGTACGGCTGAACCTCACGATGCTGCTTCTATTCCTAAATCTCCCAATGATTATACTCCCACAGATGCGTCTCAAACGTCTGGAGGAGATGAGGGACTTTTAGATATATATGCTTTGAACAGGGAAGTTAAGAGACTCAAGAGGCAAACCCTTTCTCAAGCTAAACAAATAATCAAGCTCAAAGCCAAGCTCAAGAAACTGTCCAAATTCGTAGCTCCAGTGGTCAAGCATCATGCTTTTTGGGTAGAGAATCAAAACCTTAAGAAGCAAAAGCGACGAAGAAAGAAGCATAAGAAGAAAGTGTCTTCAGTCAAATTGGGGAGGAATAAGGATGAAGGAACTTTGTCTGAAGAGCACAATGTTCAAGAAGAAGATACAGCACATCCTTTCTTTGATGATATTGTTGACAAAGATGCTGCTGTTACTCCTGATTTGGAAAGAAAAAGTGATGAGACTGAAGAAGTTAATATTGAGGAGAAAGAAGCTTCTAATGTAAAGAGTGGAGAAACAGAAGAACTGGATTTGGAGACAACTCAAAGTACTGCTAGACAGGGTACTATTACTCCAAGGACCCTAAATTTTGAAGATGAAGCAGGTCCTTCAAGCCCACTCCGTCCAATTCAAATTATGGAGTCTGAAGAACATCTTAAAGCTGCTGAAGTTCTTGTTGCTATTTCTAGACCAAGAGGTTTGAGCATTCCTGGTCCCATACAATCTCAACCTCAACAGCCAACTCCCATACAAACTCAACCTCAACAGCCAACTCAAGGTACTGATCCTAAAGATAAAGGCAAAGGGATACTGGTTAAAGAACCTAAAAAGAAGAAATTAACTCTTCAACAAATCAGAGCCTGGGAAACTACAAATGATGAGGAGGCTGCTAGAAAAATTCAAGCTGATTGGGATGCAGAGGAAACAAAACCAAAGACTGCTGTAAGGAAACCTACTTCTCTTGCTCAAGAAAGAAATCAAATGATGAATTTCTTAAAAGGTCAAGGATACAAGAATTTGCAAAAACTTAAGTATCCACAGATGAAGGAATTGTATGACAAAGTTCAAGCATCTATTAAAGACTCTTTCAAAGACTTTATTCCAATGGACTCAGAAAAGGAAAGGGAGATGTTGAATGAAAGAGAAGCAAAAAGACTCTTAAGGAAAAGAAAAGCTACAATTTCTGAAGAACAGCCATCAAAGAAGCCTAAGTTGAGAACAGAAACAATTGATGAACTTAGAAACTATCTTAGGGTTGTAGACTTTGAAAAGAATGCACAAGATAGAGAGTCACTAGAAGGAATCTCCATGATTACAGAGCTCCATCCAAGTTATTGATTCACCTGATGGAAGAGTATCTATCATCACAAGAAATAATCACTTCAGGGCTTTTGATACTTTATGGGAGATACTGCATATCTTAGATAGACAGGATTTGTATCACCTACATCGAGTTGTTCAAGACTATTATGAGCACATTCCTCCAACCGGCTTAGGTTTGATGCTTCTAGGTGATCTAACCATTATTTGGGAGACGGCTGAAACAAGTGATGATGACTTCTGGAAGGATCAAGAAGAATGGGAAATCATAAGATGGAGGTTTCATGAATCTTCAGGAGTGCATACACTAGAGATAGAAGATGGCACTATGATTCACATGCTGGCTGAAAGAAGATATCCTCTATCAAGAGAGTTGATGATAAGGATGCTGGAACATGGAATGGAAGTTGAAGACGAAAGTGAGACAGCCATTACTTTGATACATCTGTTCATTTTGTGGACAACTGCAAATGGTGACAATTCTTAAACAACTGGTATGTTTTATCAAAATTTTCTTTATATATATCTTACTTTGATAAACAGACTTAACTGTGAACAAAGCAGTACTTTGTTTAAAGTACTGCTAGTGTAAAACAAACAGTACCTTGATGAAGGTACTGCTAGTTAAAAAGTTGTTTTTGAAATATTGTGAAGATTTGAGTGTGCAAAAAGATTTAAGGCACAGATATTTGAATGTCAAACTGTTTTAAGGGATTGAGTGTTGGTTAACCACCACACAGCAAATGGTATTCAATTCACCATGTCTTACAAACATAAGAATTGACTAGTCCAAATCAAACAGTTTTGGTAAAGACATCTCAAATCTGTTGATGGTTGACAATTTACCAAAAATTGTATGGTGATCAATACACCATGGTATTACACTGAATTATTGGCTACTCCAAAGCAAACGGCTTTTTGGTAAAGAGAACTCAAATCCGTTGATAGCTTTAATAGTTTGCTCAAAACTATATGGTCCTCAACTCACCAATGTTTTATTACTGAGAGTTGACTAGTCCTGAGCAAACGGCTACAGGTAAAGACTAATCAAATCCGTTTATGGTTGTAATGACTTACCAAAAGTCATATAGTACTCAACACACTATGATTCATGTTCTGAGTGTTGAAGTGATTTTCAGTTCATCATGGATTATTACCTTTTCTAGGTACCAAAGAACTGACTAGCCCAAGAGTGAATGGCTGCTTGGTAAAGGCTCATCAAATCCATTCATGTTGCTGAAAAGACATGTTGCTGAGAAGAACAATCTGTTTGAGATTGTGTACAAGATACTGCTCAAAGGATGAAGCTTTAAAAGATTGAAGGCAAGTACTGCTTAAATGACAAGACAGACTGATGCTTAATAAAGAAGACCAACTATCAAGAAACTTGAAGTCAAGCAAGTAGAATTCAAGTTAGGGGAGGATTGTTGGGAAATACAAGTCAAAAGGTCAAAGTTCTGCCACGAAAAAGTCAAAGTACTGCTAAATGAAAGATCAAAGTACTGCTAAGTAGAAAGTCAAGGTACTGCCAGTCAAAGATCGAAGTACTGCCGTGGATATAGGAACTATAAAGTTTAAACGGTTGTTTTAGCATTTATCTTGTAACAGTTATTAGTGATAAGTATCAATTAGTGTTTATGATATACAAGGACTGTACATCTACTAGAGGTTATCCTTATGTTTATAAAAGGATCTCTAGGAAGATATTAGACATAGAAAAAACATAGAAAAACACGAAGTTAAGAATTGTTAGTATTGTATTAGGGATCTGCAAGTTAGGCAGATTAAAAAGGTTTATAAAAGAAATCGTTTGAGAAACTATTGTGTGTTCTTCTTAAGTACTGCCAACTAGATTCCGCATAGTTGACAGTATATCAGTGTTTCATTAAGGAATATCGATCCTACAAAGCTATAACAGCTTATTAGCTTAAAAGGGGTAAAATGTATATAGGTAATAGATGTTGTAAGGTTATAACGAAAAAGAACCCAGGGCGCGTTGGTAGTGGTGTGTGGTGTATGTTGCTATAAAGGGTTGAGGGTGTTGAGGTCGGGGGTTCGAGTCTTGCTCACCCCCGATTTCCACCTTCCCTTTTTTTTTGAAAACTTATAAAAGCAAAGTTTTAAAAAAGCTAAAAATAAACACTTTTAATAAAAGAAACTTTTTATGAAAAGCCCTAAATAAGCTGTTAAACAGCTTATAACTAGACAGTTACTACTTAAATACTTTTTTTTGGCTTTTTATAGAATTTTAGAACTTAACAAGTAGAAATAAGCTAGGGCAAGGACAAAATAAGCTACTACTAACCTAAGACAAACCGAATAAGCAGGTTTAGAAAGAAATAAGCAATAGAAAATGAAATAAGAACTTAAAATCCAAATAAGCTTTATTATGAAAACTTTAAACCAAACAGTCCCTAGGCAGACTTTGAGCTTATATTTAAGTACTCTAATTAAAACTTAAGACCAAATGGCTTAATGAAGCTTAAACTATAGGAACCTTCAGTTGCTCAATATCATGCTGCAGACTGTCCATACCAGAAGCATCAGCAAGAGGGGCTTTCTAGACAGAAGTTAGTTCTATAAAACAACCTCAAGCAATACTGGCATCCTTGTGAGATTTTAAATTGGCAAGTAAGCGAAAGTCAACCTCACGGAGCTCTTGTAAGGTAGAATTGAAATCCACTTCCACAGAAGGGTTATAAGCAACAATGTCCGCCAGGCTTCTCCATGCCCTGCCATGATCAATGCCCACTGCAAGACCATCCTGTATCCCTTTCTTAATGGAACGGCTGATAGCAACTTCCAAGGCTATAAGATACTCTGATGAATTTAGCAACATAACGAGAACAATCTTCAGCATGGGTTAAAAAGCTACTCGGCCTGAATATAGTGACAAAGATGGGGATAGAACTACACCTCTAAAAGAAAGCCATCTTCGCAAGATCAGCATCCAACTTTTCCACCCTCTCATTAACGGAGGCCAGAACATGTGGTCTCCAGCACACGCACCTGCCAAAACAAAGTGTAAGCAGATAAAAGAAAGTAAAAAATAATACACAAGATACATAAGTTCCAGAGCGCATACCTGATCCGCAAGCCCATCGTTTTGGGACTTAAGGGAGGTTACAGTAGCATCAACATCTTTAAGTTCACGATCTTTAACAGAAATCATAGATTGCAGCTCCCGCACCTTCCCACTAAGAGAAATTTCTTTTCCATCCTCATAAGCCCATTTGTTCTACATTTAAAGTATTCAGCTCATCACTGGCACATTGCTCGGCAACTTCAAAAGCAAATACATGGGCACGAAGGTGAACAACCTCTGCTGCTTCGGCTTCTTTGAACAAAAGTTAGGCTTTTAGGTTTTCAATTTCTTTATCCTTGGACCTCAACAAGCCAACTTGTTTTTCACACTCAGACTCTAGCCTTCCCCTCTCACTCAAACAATATTCAGTCCGCATCTCACTTTCCGCACACAAGCAAACCGACTAGCAGTCCCAACGCTGGAACTCTATAAACAACCCTTATAATCCATGACACGATTTACCTTTAATACACCAGAGAGACCAAATGACCATAAACTCCTGGAGACATTCAATTATCCTCCAGAGTCGTTAGGAAAGTCCAGTGAGAACTAAAATCCTCGATAAGAAACTCTCAGAATCAACCTCCTGAGACCCCATTGAAAGCTCTTTCCCGGGAAGATGGGAAGAACCCGCGGCGTCCGGTCTTACCGTTCCCGTGGAATCAGAATCATGAAACATGGAGGCATGAACTGGAGTAACAACTTTGGTACCGGGTTCCGGGGCCGGAGCGGAAGGGATGCTAGCGACATGAGTGGTGACAACCGCCTCGGTCATCACGAGTGGAACCACAGCAGACCTGATAATGGAATCACCTTCAGCTCCGGGAAAATTTGTACAATTGTACTAGAATGGTGGGAAGAATCTGAAGAAATAACAAACTTTTCAGATGCACCAATGGTGCGGAGATTTAGCCCGGTGATGGAATCAGCAGGGACACCACTCTCATGCTCAGGAGTGGCAGAAACAGAAAAGGTGACAAAAGGCAGAGTAGCCACAGCCTCAACACCAGATTCAATATTCAGAATACTACTGGCCAACAGTTGTTTGAGGACAGTAGGAGATTTACCAGCACTAGCGGCCCCACTTGAAGTTCCGTGGTCGCTCCTTAGCTTTTTCGAAGGATGAGAAGAGCCACTAGCATCCGTGGCAGCTTGTCTTTTCTTTCGTGGACGTTTGGGTTTCTCAGAAACCACATTATCTTCATCAACAAACCTAACACCCAAAACTATCTCAGTCTCAATTTCTTGACCACCACCAGCAACAGAATCTCCTTGATCCGCACCACCACTTTCATCAAAAAATTTCTCCAAGCTCGCCTCTAATTCACTATCTGCACAATCCAGGGCTATCGGTAGGAGCGGAACTACACGCCCTATGGTGGAATCTAAAAGACGTGCTTCCTCCTTCTACGCTTCTCGTCCCCAGACCTTCACCTTATAGGATTCAGCCACATTAAGAAAGCAAGAAGACCCATCTCTGCAAAAACAAACAAATAATATAAACAAGCCTAAAAACTACGACTTAAGCAAGAAATAATGACAAACACCCACCCATTTCGTCATCATGAAGGAAAGTAGGATAAGTATCTTCATCTAGAGTGTAATTACGACTCATCCTAATCAAACAGAGGAAAGGCTCCGTAAACTTCTAGAACGAAGCCGAATAAGCGACATAGATTTCATTTGGACAAGTGTTATGGACTTTTAAGAGACTTAATTTAGGTAAGATATATGGCAGAAAACTTGGTAAAAAAATTATACAAAAGCTCTTAATAAATGGAAGTATAAAACTTGTTTTAGAAAACATAAACACACAAACTGTTTTGATGCCTACTGTTTGAATTCATGTGTAAACACATATATTTTACATTTTATTTAATTAGTACTTATCACAAGGATCGTAAGCATATAATAAACTTGAAAAACTGAGCAATAACGAAGGAGATATGAATTTTAAAATATATATAATTAAATGTATAAAAGTGTTTTATAAAAGTTCTTTTGAATAAATACTACTATTACAATCTGAAGAATATTGAAAAAAAATATTTTTTAATAATTATAGTGCTCTTCATAAGGAATCCAAAGACGTAAAACACTCGAAAAACAACTAACACCCATCACGTCCTCATGGCCATTTCACAAATGGGGGATTGAAATAGTTGGACCCTTTTCGGAGGGTACCGATAAAGTCAAGTTTCTAATAGTGGCAATGGATTATTTCACCAAATGGATAGAAGTGAAACCTATAGCAACTATAACGGGAGCCCAGGTTAAGAAGTTTGTGTGGGACAACATAGTGTGTAGATTTGGTCTCCCAGGAGAAATCATATCAGACAACGGAAAACAGTTCAGGGATAACCCATTTAAAGATTGGTGCGAAAAGCTATGTATCCGCCAGTGCTTCGCCTCCGTTAAACATCCGCAAGCCAACGGCTTGGTAGAAAGGGAAAACAGGAGTTTAGGGGAAGGAATCAAGGCACAATTGGGCAAGAAAAACAAAAACTGGGTAGAAGAGATTTCATATGTTTTATGGGCTCACCGTACCATGATCAAGTCCAGCAACAGAGAGACGCCATTCTTGCTGACATACAGGACGGAAGCGGTGATCCCAGTAAATTGCATGCCAAACCCATTAGAACTGCAAAAAAAAAAGAGAAAAAGAAAAAAAAAAAAAAAAAAAAAATAAAAAAAAAAAAAAAAAAAAAAAAGAGAAAAAAAAAAAAAAAAAAAAAGAAAAAAAAAGAGAAAAGAAAAAAAATAAAAAAAAAAGAAAAAAAAAAAAGAAAAAAAAAAAAAAAGAAAAAAAAAAAAATAAAAAAAAAAACAAAAAAAAAAAGAAAAAAAGAAAAAAAAAAGAAGTCGACATGATCAAGAATGATGAAGCCTTGGAAATTAACCTAGACCTTCTAGAAGAGAAAAAAGAACAGGTACATTCCGAAGCAAAATTCAAAGCCAAGATGGAAAAATACTACAACGCCAGGGTTCGCAGCACAAGTTTTCGTATAGGAGACCTCGAATTACCAGAATAATGAAGCAAGTCGTGCGAAAGATGGGGGCAAGCTTGGACCTAAATAGGTAGGACCATACAAAGTCAAGGAAGCATTAGGCAAAGGGGCGTACAAGCTTAGAGACTGCAATGGAAATGCTCTTATGCGGACATGGAACGTTAGCAACCTTTAGAAATGTTATGTGCATGAAATATAAGCACCTCTCCCACGTAAGATAAAGCAGCGGAGGGGGCACTATTTGAATTTTCTTATTTGTAATGTCTTTAAAATTTTAATGAATGAAAAGTGAAGCCTAGCTACCTTCATAAACTTTTACTTTTTACTTTAAGTTTCCCGTTTACTTTTTACTTTTCAAAATTACTTGAATATTGCATAAATTGGTAAGACGCACGACCCCGCAAATATTATCCTGAATAATAAAAGAATGAGTAACCTAACAATAACTCAAGTACATAAGAGGTATTGCAAGCCCGGTACTAGGAAAATGACCAGCAAGCATTTCACTAAAAATATCATCACAAACATGTAAAGTGATATCAAAAGATATCAATAGAATCATTAAATTGTTAAGTGTTACATCACGGATACCATGACAAAAAGTGACAAACGACTAGATATACAAACTATCTAAAGTACAAGCACCGCTACAAAAAGGCCATATATGGCCGCGGTACATAAAAACAATAAAGGAAAACCAAGAAGCACCACAGTAAGATAAGTTCAGTAAAGAAAGTCACGCTCTAGAGTAGTGTCTAAATCCTCTTTCTTAAATTCAATTGTGGCAGCATTCCCCTGAACATTCCCCTAAGAGTTTTCCTGACCATACGCATGTATAATCTAATAGTCTTTAACGGAAATAGGAGGGATGGAGCTGGCAGAAGCAAAGGTGGTGGATAAGGCCGTTGTAGTACCAGTGGCGCCAGGGACACTGATGGAAGTACTGACCAAACCGACCAGATTTCAGACAGACAAGGGTTTAGACAAAGGAGTCCAAACACCGAGAAGGGCTGACCGTTTCTCTGTAATATTTGCCCTAATCCTCTCCATACAAGAATGAGAAACACTAAGGGCAAATGACAAAGAAACCCCCAAGCACTACTTGATCCTCAGACCTATGGATAGGAACCTTCAGTTGCTCAATATCATGCTGCAGACTGTCCATACTAGGAGCATCAGCAAGAGGGCTCTCTAGACGAAGCAAGTTCATAATATCCTTAATACTGGCATCTTTGTGAGATTTCAAATCGGCTAGTAAGTAGAAGTCAACCTCACGGAGATCTTGCAAGGTGGAATTATAATCCGCTTCCGCAAAAGGATTATAAGCAACGATGTCTGCTAGGCTTCTACCTGCCCTACCATGATCAATGCCTGCTGCAAGACCATCCTGCATCTCTTTCCCAATAGAATGGCTGATGGCAGCTCCCAAGGCTGTAAGATACTCTGATGAGTTTAGACATCTGACGAGTACAAGCTTCAGGCCATGGGTTAAAATCCACCTCCGGCCGGATATAGTAGTCAAGAGATGGGGATAGAATTTCTCCTCTAAATGGCAAGCCATCTCCGTAAGATCCGCGTCCAACTTTTCCACCCTCTCATTAACGGAGGCCAGAACATGTGGTCTCCAGCACACGCACCTGCCAAAACAAAGTGTAAGCAGATAAAAGAAAGTAAAAAATAATACACAAGACACATAAGTTCCAGAGCGCATACCTGATCCGCAAGCCCATCATTTTGGGACTTAAGGGAGGTTACAGTAGCATCAACATCTTTAAGTTCACGACTTTAATAGAAATCAAGAATGGGAGCCCGCACCTTCCCCACTAAGAGATTTTCTTTCATCCTCAAGAGCCATTTTATTCACCTTTAAAGTATCAGCTCATCAACGTGCCACTTGCTCGCACTTCAAAAGCAAAATACCATGGGCACAAGTGAACAACCTCTGCTGCTTACGGCTTCTTGAACATAAAGTTAGCTTTTATGTTTTCAATTTTCTTTATCCTTGGACCTCAACAAGCCAACTTGTTTTTCACACTCAGACTCTAACCTTCTCCTCTCACTCAAAAAATATTAAGTCCGCATCCTCACTTCCGCACTCAAGCAAACCTGACGAGCAGTCCCAACGCTGAACTCTGTAAACAACTCCTTATAATCCATGTCACGGAATCTCTAAATAAACCAGATGAGCCAAATGATCAATAAACTCCCTGGAGGCATTCAAGTTATCCACCAGAGTCGTTAGGAATGTTCCAGTGCAGAACAAAAACCTCATGAAGACTCTCATAATCAACCTCCCGAGACCCCATGGAAAGCTCTTTCCTGGGAAGATGGGAAGAACCCGTGATGTCCTGTCATACCGTTCCTGATGACTCAGAATCATGAAACATTGAGGCATGGACCGGAGTAATAACATTGGTACCAGACTCCGGTTCACGTAGAGGAATGGATGCTAGCGACATGAGTGGTGATAACCTCCTCGGTCATCACGGGTGGAACCACAGCAGACCTGATAAGGGAATCACCTTCAGCTCCGGAAGCATTTGTACTAGAATGGTGGGAAGAATCTGAAGAGCATAACAAACCTTTTAGATGCGCCAATGGTGCGGAGATTCAACCCGGTAATGGACATAGAAACCACCTCTCATGCCAGGGAGTGGCAGAAATAGAAGAGGTGACAAAGGGTAAGCAGCCACAGCCTACACAGAAATCTCACATTCAGAATACTACTGGCACAGTGTTTAGGACAGTATAGATTTACCAAACTAAGCAGCCCCACTTGAAAGTTTTCCCATGATCCTCCCTTAGCTTTTTTGGAGGATGAGAAAAGCCACTAACATCCGTAGCAGCTTGCCTTTTCTTTCGTGGACGTTTGGGTTTCTCAGCAACCACATTATCTTCATCAACAAACCTAACACCCAAAACTATCTCATCCTCAATTTCCTGACCACCACCAGCAGCATAATCTCCTTGATCCGCACCACCACTTTCATCAAAAAATTTCTCCAAGCTCGCCTCTAATTCACTATCTGCACAATCCAGGGCAATCGGTAGGAGCGGAACTACACGCCCTATGGTGGAATCTAAAAGACGTGCTTCCTCCTTCGTACGCTCCCGTTCCCCAACCTTCACCTTAGTAGGATCCGCCACATGAATGAAAGCAAGAAGATCCATCTCTGCAAAAACAAACAAATAATAAAAACAAGCCTAAAAACTACGACTTAAGCAAGAAATAATGATAAACACCACCCGTTCCGTCATCATGAAGGAAAGTAGGATAAGTATCCTCATCTAGAGTGTAATTACGACTCATCCCAATCAAACAAAGGAAAGGCGTAGCCGTAAACATCCAGAACGGAGCCCGGATAAGCGACATAGATTTCATTATGGACACGTGTTATTGGACTTTAAGAGACTTAATTTAGGTAATATAAATGCAGAACACTGGGTAAAAAAATTGTACAAAACTCTTAATAAAGGGAAGTATAAACTTGTTTTGAAAAACATAAACACACAAACTGTTTTGATGCCTACTGTTTGAATTCGTGTGTAAACACATATATTTTACATTTTATTTAATTAGTACTTATCACAAGGATCGTAAGCATATAAAAAACTTGAAAAACTGAGCAATAACGAAGGAGATATGACATTTTTAAGTTTATAATAATTAAATGTATAAAAGTGTTTTATAAAAGTACATTGTATAAATACTTACTATTACAGATCTGAGATATTAAAATAAATATTTTATAATTATAGTGCTCTTCATAAGGAATCCAAAGACGTAAAACACTCGAAAAACAACTAACACCATCACGTCCTCATGCCATTTCAACAAATGGGGCGGATTGAATAGTTGGACCCATGTCGGAGGGTCCTGGTAAATTCAAGTTTCTAATAGTGCAATGGATATTCACCAAATGGATAGAAGCGAAACCTATAACAACTATAACGGGAGCCCAGGTTAAGAAGTTTGTGTGGGACAACATAGTGTGTAGATTTGATCTCCCAGGAGAAATCATATCAGACAACGGAAAACAGTTCAGGGATAACCCATTTAAAGATTGGTGCGAAAAGCTATGTATCCGCCAGTGCTTCTCGCTGACATACAGGACGGAAGCGGTGATCCCAGTAGAAATTGGCATGCCAACCATGAGAATTGCGGAAATCGACATGATCAAGAATGATGGAGCCTTAGAAATTAACCTAGACCTTTTAGAAGATAAAAGAGAACATGCAGCAATTCAGGAAGCAAAAAGCAAAGCCAAGATGGAAAAATACTACACCGCCAGGGTTCACAGCACAAGTTTCCGTCCAGGAGACCTCGTCTACCGAAACAATAAAGCAAGCTGTGCGGAAGATAGGGGCAAGCTTAGACCTAAATGGGAAGGACCATACGAAGTCACGGAAGCATTAGGCAAATGGGCGTACAAGCTTAGATACTGCAATGGAAACTCTCTTCCGCGGACATGGAACATTTGCAACCTTAAGAAATGCTATGTGCATGAAATGTAAGCACATCTCTCATACAAGATAAAGCAGCAGAGGGGGTACTATTTGAATTTTCTTATTTGTAATGTCTTTAAAATTTTAATGAATGAAAAGTGAAGCATAGCTACCTTCACAAACTTTATTTTTTTTTTTTACTTTTTACTTTAAGTTTCCCGTTTACTTTTTACTTTGCAAAATTACTTAAATATTGCATAAATCGGTAAGACGCACGACCCCGCAAATATTATCACGAATAATAAAAAGAGGGTAACCTAACAATAACTCAAATACATAAGAGGTATTGCAAGCCCAGGTCAGGGAAAATGACCCACAAGCATTTCACTAAAAATATCATCATAAACATGTAAAATGATATCAAAAGGTAGCAATAGAAACATCAAACTATTAAAGTGTTACATCATGGATATCGTGGCAAAAAGTTACAAACGACTAGATATATCTAAAGTACAAACACCGCTACAAAAAGGCCATATATGGCCACGGTACACAAAAACAATAAAGGAAAACCAAGAAGCACCACAGTAAGACAAGTTCAGTTAAGAAAGTCACGCTCTAGAGTAGTGTCTAAATCCTCTTTCTTAAATTCAATTGTGGCAGCATTCCCCTGAACATTCCCCTAAGAGTTTTCCTGACCATACGCATGTATAATCTAATAGTCTTTAACGGAAATAGGAGGGATGGAGCTGGCAGAAGCAAAGGTGGTGGATAAGGCCGTTGTAGTACCAGTGGCGCCAGGGACACTGATGGAAGTACTGACCAAACCGACCAGATTTCAGACAGACAAGGGTTTAGACAAAGGAGTCCAAACACCGAGAAGGGCTGACCGTTTCTCTGTAATATTTGCCCTAATCCTCTCCACACAAGAATGAGAAACACTAAGGGCAAATGACAAAGAAACCCCCAAGCACTACTTGATCCTCAGACCTATGGATAGGAACCTTCAGTTGCTCAATATCATGCTGCAGACGTCCCATACTAGGAGCATCAGCAAGAGGGCTCTCTAGACGAAGTAAGTCATAACATCCTCAATACTGCAACCTTATGAGAATTAAATTGGCAAGTACGGAAAGTGCAACCTCACAGAGCTCTTGTAGGACAGAATTGAAATCCACATGTCACAGAGGGTTTATAAGCAACAATGTCTGCCAGCTTCTCCCCTGTCCCCTGCCATGGATCAATGCCGCTGCAAGACATCCTTATCCTTTCTCAATGAACGACTGATAGCAGCTTCCAAAGGCTGGTAAGATTACACTGATGAATTTAGGCACTTAACGAGGAACAAGCTTCCAGGCCATGGTTAAAAGGCTCACCTCTGCCGAATATAGTGGTCAAGAGATGGGGATAGAACTTCTCCTCTAAATGACAAGCCATCTCCGCAAGATCAGCATCCAACTTTTCCACCCTCTCATTAACAGGCCTAACATGTGCTCCAGCACACGGCACCTTGCCAAAACAAGTGTAAAGCAGATAAAAGAAAGTAAAAAATAATACACAAGACACATAAGTTCTAGAGCGCATACCTGATCCGCAAGCCCATCGTTTTGGGACTTAAGGGAGGTTATAGTAGCATCAACATCTTTAAGTTCACGATCTTTAACAGAAATCATAGATTGGAGCTCCGCAACCTTCCCACTAAGAGATTTCTTTTCATCCTCAAGATCCATGTTTTTCTACTTCAAAGTATTCAGCTCATCAACGTGCACGTGCTCGGCAGCTTCAAAAGCAAATACATGGGCACGAAGGTGAACAACCTCTGCTGCTTCGGCTTCTTTTAACAAAAGTTGGGCTTTTAGGTTTTCAATTTCTTTATCCCTAGACCTCAACAAACCAACTTGTTTTTCACACTCAGACTCTAGCCTTCTCCTCTCACTCAAACAATATTCAGTCCGCATCCTTACTTCCACACTCAAGCAAGCCTGACGAGCAGTCCCAACGGTGAACTCTATAAACAACTCCTCATAATCCATGTCATGGAACTTGCCTAAATAAAACCAAGGAGCCAATGATCAATAAACGTCCCTGGAGCTTCAAGTTATCCACCAGAGTCCGTATAATGTTACCAGTGGCAGAACAAAAACCTCATGAAACTCTCATAATCAACTCCCGAACCCCATGGAAAGCTCGTTTCCTGGGAAGATGGGAATGAACCCGTGATTGTCCTGTCATACCGTTCCTAATGACTGAGAACATGAAACATAGAGGCATGAACCTGAGTAATAACATGGTACCAAGACTCCGGTGTCGTATCGGAATGGATGCTAGCGTACATGATTGGGTGAAAACCTCCTCGGTCATCATGGTGGAACCCACTATCAGACCTGATAAGGGAATCACCTTCAGCTCCAGGAACATTTGTATTAGAATGGTGGGAAGAATCTGATGAAATAACAAATCTTTCAGATGCGCCAATGGTGCGAAGATTCAACCCGGTAATGGAATCAGTAGGAGCACCACTCTCATGCTCAGGAGTGGCAGAAACAGAAGAGGTGACAAAGGGTAGAGTAGCCACAGCCTCAACACCAGATTCAACATTCAGAATACTACTGGACAACAGTTGTTTGAGGACAGTAGGAGATTTACCAGCACTAGCGGCACCACTTGAAGTTCCATGATTGCTCCTTAGCTTTTTTTTGAGAATGAGAAGAGCCACTAACATCCGTAGCAGCTTGTATTTTCTTTCATGGACGTTTGAGTTTCTCAGCAACCACATTCTTTTCATCAACAAACCTAACACCCGCAACTATCTCATCCTCAATTTCCTGACCACCACCAGCAGCATAATCTCCTTGATCCGCACCACCACTTTCATCAAAAAATTTCTCCAAGCTCGCCTCTAATTCACTATCTGCACAATCCAGGGCAATCGGTAGGAGCGGAACTACACGCCCTATGGTGGAATCTAAAAGACGTGCTTCCTCCTCCGCACACTCCCATTCCCCAACCTTCATCTTATTAGGATCCGCCACATGAATGAAAGCAAGAAGATCCATCTCTGCAAAAACAAACAAATAATCAAAGACAAGCCTAAAAAACTACGAGTTAAGCAAGAAATAATATCAAACACCCACCTGTTCCGTCATCATGAAGGAAAGTAGGATAAGTATCCTCATCTAGAGTGTAATTACGACTCATCTCAATCAAACAAAGGAAAGGCTCCGGAAACTTCTGGAACGGAGCCAGATGAGCGACAAGGACCGCGTAATCATCCGCCCTAATTTTCGTTGGCTTCGGAAAAGGGTCTCTAGAAACATTTTTATCGGTATGCCACAGAAAGGAGGCAGGACAAGCAAAAGAATCAACCCAAAAGAAATGGTCATTCCAGCGTTTTAATGAATCTAGAGGTTTTGTATGACACACAGCATCACTGTCCGGACGCTTACTAAATGACATCCACCCTTTATTCTTAGAATTCACATAAAAACAGCGGAATAAACCAACCGTTGGCTCAATACGATGAACGCGGCACAAGATCTCAAAGTGAGAGACCTTGGCCGCTGCAATAACGGAAAGTTGGGATAGATTGATACGATAATATCTAAGCACGTTAATAAGGAAGGTGGAAAGAGGCAATCAAAAGTTGGCATACTCAAAAAACCTAGTATAAACGCCTATTTTCCAGCGGGCATTTCATGTATTGTTTGATTATGGCTAGGCAATTGCCGATAAACATCATCAGGAATATGGAAAGTTTGATAAAATGTATCAAGACCCTTTTGGGTAAGAACATATTTAATATCCGTAATATTGCTCATGTTTACAAAAATAAGCAAGGATCAAGGCCTAACCTGAAAAGTCTAAAAGCCACGAAGCAGGAGAAACAGTTAAAAAGCTTGAAGAATTTTTAACAATGGCGATAGTAGTATGAGAAGAGGAAAAGGAAATAGTGAAAACTTAATCGGGCATTTATACCCATGGTATATTTAATTCAAATTAATTCCAGATGAGTGCACGTGTCCATAACATCCGAGTTAACGGATAAGATTGAAAGTAAAAATGAGATGACAATCGCAAGTGGGCCACACAAGCTAATCAGTTCGTAAGACGAAAGGCCAAGAAGAGTCTACATCTTTCACCTAACAGGTACAACGAAACGTCACGGATAAGTTTTTCTTTACGGAAGAAGCAACTAGTCGCGGAAGAAGTAAATAGCCGCGAAAGAAGGAAATAGCCACCGAAAAAAGAGGAGTGTCACGGAACCCTAGTCTAGTAACATTTACTACGCACAACAGGCAACGCCGCACGCAGCAAACAAACTAGACTGGGGGGACTTGATGACGTATAACACGAATAGCAGGCTTATTGGCTTAATTCGTACTATACACATTTGGGCCCAGGCCTAACACAGCAAAACATACGAGCTGCCACTAAGTCTAGAGACAAGTTAGCTGGGGCCCAGATGTTTTAAGACGCACACAGACAAAATACTTCCGCAACGCATATGCGAAAGGTGATCTGTGTCTGCAACCACGAATATAAGCGGATCCTTGCCCGACAAGGTTCCCACTCTGGCCACTAACCATCATAAGTGAAATACTAGGAAAACCTAGTATCGGGCTCACCTATAAAAGGGGGTCTCTGACACTTTAAAAAGGTACGATCTTCCAAATACACATTTACATACACTAATTCTAACATTCTATGACAACATGGTTACTTACTCTTACGCCGGAGCTTAATCGTGGGGTTCGTCCCCATGGTAAGGCTAACGGTTTTCTCTTATTTATGCAAGAGATCGTCTTATCACTTGATTTAGTACAAGATCCAACCCATTGAAGACTTATTGGCCCAGTCCAGTAAGCAACCTCCAAATCCATCACTTGCCCATCACACTTTTTGTACTAACACTTAACGAATTCTATATTGTTAAAAACACAAATTTAAAAAGGTAATGAACAAAAAACATTAAAAGGAAAAATGTGTATCACGTACAATGTTAGATTTGGCTGATTTCTTTTGGGTTACTTTTTGGAAAATATTGCCATACTTGTCCACTTAAAATTGTCCTTTGAATCAATATCTTAAAATGAGCTTCGTTGTGTTTTTCGCTTAAATTTCATAAGCCCTCGATATTGGCTTATTTTGAAGACTTTGTGAGCTTATATAAGTTTTATTATTGTATGATAAACTTAAATAAGCTCGTAAATATCAGAATAAGCCAGAAAATGAGACTTATGAAATATAAGCCGGAATCAAATAAGCCCATAAGCCCACATATAAGCTTAAATAAACGCCCCTTAGTGTAATAATAAACCAACTTCACCAACATAACATACTTTACTTAAATACAAATATACCCAACAAAAATAAATCAATGAACACACACATATACAACAATCCTCCAAGGCTTGGTCGTCTAGACGACCGAGTTCTCCCTTATTTCATCGAAAACACTTTTCACTTGGGTGAGTGTAGTAAGGCAGCACACGTGCTATTTTGCTAGCAAGGACAAAGACCGAGTCTTCCTTGTCTCATTACGCCTGGTCTTAGTTTATGGAAAATTTTAAACTTCGTGCAAATTGAATGGAGAAAATATGATATATGCAAAAATCAACAAAGTAACCGACTTAACATAAAGAGATGTAATTATAAGTTGAAATGAAAGGAGAATACGTTTTCAATTCTTACAATATCAATGCCAACCACTGCAAAGAAAACGAAATTGCATCACACTTTATGGTATGTTCAAAGGACATGAGACGTAGAAGTCGTAATCATTTTACAATGATGTTCTCGGTCCGGAATTAATACATCAATGTAAGAGATCGAGTAGTCTTATTTAATGTGATCGAAAGTTTTATTTACATGTGTGTTATGTTGGGATTTTACATCTATTTAACCAATTAAACATATCACGAGTACGCAGCAGAAATATCAAACACGTATAGAACTTATAATTAACAAGGGATTGAAGAAGTGTACCTTTTAGCAAGAAACGTTACACTGCTTTTAGCAATAAACGTTACACCGTCTTCAATATACACGTGTGTATAACACCACGCAAAACCACCAAGGATCAAAAGAATAATCCCTCTAAGTTTACACACACAAATTCGTCTTTGAATCAATCAACACACGAACAAAACCATAAGATTGTGGTGTTCGATTGCCAAACGAAACCCTAAGGGTTGTTTGGTTCAATCGCACGTCACCCAAGAACAAAAACCGAAACCCTTAGAGGGTTGTAAGGTTCGGTCGATCACAAGGAGCACAAGGGAGAGATTTAGGGATTTTTGGATTCAAGTTATGAGCTCTCAAGGACCCTAAGACCTCCTTATATACTCCTCTCAACTTGGCATGGTAAAGTCTCCCACCTCCTTGCAAGGAAAACCCTCTTACCTCCTTAATAGGGGTTTATAACCAATTAAAAGGAAAACCGTTACTTTCTTTTTCCTTAAATGCCATATTAATAACTCATTAAATATTTACTTTAACTATTTAACATAAGTTATGCTTATCACATAAATATATTACATTTAATATATTCTTTAATTGTTTTACGTATTAACGCGTGCGTCCCCGTAGGCTCGAATAAATTCTGGACATATATAATTTATATTTGTTCATATTCCAACAGCTCCCACTTGGACATGTATAAATTATATAATAACATTGGTAAGCGTCTAGCAACACGCCAATGCTCCCTGAAATATCCGAGTGTGGTTTCATAAAGACACGAACAAATGATTTATGAATTTACAATCCCTTTGTTTCCTATACCGTGTTAAAAATGGATATGGATCAATGTCATTCCATTATTTAACGATTCTGTTTCTCGTATATGTAACTAATCAAGATTACCGAAAATCAATGAGACATATCTAAATGAGTTTTCGGGTACGACCATACACACATCTGATTAATTCTACGAGAGGCCCAGTGGCATCATTCTTTAACTATTGAAGGAACAAATTCTATATTTACTACAAGTGTCAAGTCATCATGTTTCAAAATCACTTCTGAAATAGCCCTTTTTAGTTATCCATTTTTCAGGATAACTTAGACTAGATCAAGAAGGATTATCCACATATGCAAGACCTACTTGCATCTCAAATCTAAGGATTTTGTAAAAAAATCACTTACAAGATTTACTTAATGACGACGATCCATAAAGTAATATTCTTGTGTTGGGGAAATCCAATATTCATCTTATGAATATCATGTGAGTTTGATGGCATATCCTTAGTATCTAAAATATCACCAATCATTCAGCATTGTCTTAATTTAACAGTATTCTTATATTGTTAATCGACAACAAATTAATTTAGAATAATAACTATGCGGGTTCTGAACTACAACATAGTCTATACAAAAAATTTACACATTGGTCCTATGTATGTATGCATATGTAAGGATTTTACAAGAACGTATCTTGATGTAAATTGTGTAGATGACTTTGAGGTTTTCTTACTATATAAATATAATATATATAATAAGTATTCTCAAAATATATCAATTATAGTATATAGAATTACCGGAAGTATCGGTCTCTCGCTTCGTTACCCACAAAGTTCGAAATCGGACCCGTGTCGTTTTTCCCGATGAGGCGTGAATTTGAAAATCGAGAATCTGTTTGAAACTTATGCTTGAATAATCAAAAGTTTAATTTGGAATCTATTTCTACTAATAAAGTGCAAAAAAAATAACTAAAAGAAATCAGACAAGAAAGGCAATTAAAGATACGGGCTAAAAACGCAAACCGGGAATCCTAAACGGGACCTAAAAACCCTAAATTATCAAAATTAAGTCCTAAAATGATCTTTTTGGTTTTTATAAGTCTTAATTGACTTAAAAGCTAGAACAAAGAAAACTAGACCAAAAATGAAGGTATTTAAAGCTAAAAACGAGAAGAAAACGAGAACGGGATCGAAACCCGTTCTTTAAAAAACAAAATTCTAAAATATTAACCCTATGGATGCAAATTTATTTTTCCTACGTCCTAAATGATTAAAGAAAATTTTGAATTTTTTTAATATTTTTTTGACTTTTATTTTATTTATTATGATTTAAAAACGATTTTAATCTAAATTAAATAATAAAAATACTAAACTATTTTATAAAAAATCTAAAAAATTACTGAAAGTAGCTTGAACAAAGCTTAACCTA
>BQNB010024951.1:0-60166 GCA_026074375.1 Tanacetum coccineum
TATGGCAAGCTTTTCAGAAAGCGTTGGGTACGAGACTAGACATGAGTATGGCTTACCACCCTCAGACTGACGGTCAGAGTAAGCGTACTATTCAGACACTAGAGGATATGCTTAGAGCTTGTGTTATGGATTTTGGTGGCAGTTGGTATACTCATCTTCCATTGATTGAGTTTTCTTATAATAATTGTTACCACACGAGCATTAAGTGTGCACCATTCGAGGCTCTGTAAGGGCGGAAATGTAGATCCCCCGTGATATGGACTGAAGTGGGAGAAAGTCAGCTAATTAGACCAGAAATTATGCAAGAAACGACAGAAAAGATTGTTTAAATTAAGGAAAGATTGAAGACGGCTAGGAGTCGCCAGAAAAGCTATGCTGATAAGAGGTGTAAACCTCTTGAATTCCAAGTTGGAGACCGAGTGTTACTTAAGGTATCTCCATGGAATGAAGTGGTACGATTTGGTAAGAAAGGAAAGCTAGCACCACGATATGTGGGACCATTTGAAATCGTAGAGCGTGTTGGACCGGTGGCTTATCGGCTGAAGTTACCCCAAGAGCTAAGCTGTGTCCACGACACGTTTCATGTGTCTAATCTAAAGAAATGTTTGGCTGAGTCAGATGTTCAAGTACCTTTGGATGAGATCGAGATTGATGAAAATATACGATTTGTCGAAGAGTCTATTGCTCAAAGTTCGTTGGAACTCTCGGCAAGGAGCTGAGTATACTTGAGAGCGTGAAGACCAATTCCGAAAGAAATATCCAAATCTTTTCTCTGAACACGTCCCTTCCTCAAGTGTTGCAACCTGAGCCTTGAGGACAAGGCTCTTCTAACCAGAGGAGACTGTAACATTCCATATTTTCAGGTCATTTACGATGTCATCTATTTTATAATTATTATTTTTTTCTCAGTAGCGTGTCTTTTAAACCTTATATTATATGTAAAATACGTAAATACTAAGAATCACATTAGCTGTAAACGTACACCAAACCGAATTAAAGTTTTCGTCAAAACAAGCAATATATATTTATACGTAAGTAATAATCAACTTTTTTATAATTTATTTTTATTGGTTGCGTAAAACGTTTACGTTTCGCGATTAAATACATTTAGGTATAGCCGGAAAGCACAAAACTTTCTACGCTTTAAACAAAATACCTACTTATTACACAATACAAAAATTTCACAATTTTATCATTATACATATATATATCGATTTTTATAGATAGAAAACACCAAGAATATTCTAGTATAACAAAATTCCTTAAATCATGGAAAACTTCATATAAAGGGAACATAGAACACAAGTCATAAGACTTAATGGACACTTTTCACAAGTCTTGACAAAGACTCCTTAAAAGCCTCCTAATGTTTCCTTGACCAAAGACCAAGACCAAAGACCCCTTAAGACCCTCATTGCGTCTCTTGGACTAGTCTTGTGGTATATATACTTGCATACTAGTTGATAAACACATACACTCTTCATTTCACTTAGCAAATCAAACAAATACTCTCTTTTCCTCCTCCCTAGCTCACGGCTCAAAACCCTCAATATACACAACCCATATAAATTTTTCTACTACTTATACAAGCATACACACAACATATCTAAGACCTACTAAGATGGTTTGAAGGTTAGGTTAAGCCTTTACAAGTGTTGAAGCAAGATAAAGGAAGTTTGGGTTCTTTAGAAAAAATTGGGTTTCATTCTTGCAAGCTTGGTTTAAAATCTAACAAAGGTTTAGTTTATATTTCTATCATCATTTTCACTATAAGGTTATCTATAAACCTTCATGTTTTTATTTTTATCATTTTTATGTGTTTACATGTTCTATATAACTAAATCACCACTTAGGATATGTTTAACTTGTAAAAGTGAATTTTTCTTGTAAACTTGATTTTATAAACTTGTACACATGTTATATGAATATAAATATGGATCATACACTTTATAAAATGTAAGACAAGTATATAATAAGTATTGGATAACTTGTGGTATTTATTAAGTTGAAAAGTATAGAAAAAAGTTTTAAAAATAAGACACCTAAAGTTTCAAAAGGGGCTTGTTGGATTTCATATTTTTTAGACAGTAGGTTTAACACCTTAGAAAAATAGTACACCTCATGACGATTCCAAAATGATAAGAAACTCGAAAAACCGATTTATAACGAAAAAGATACGACGATTTCAAGTTTACGTTAAATATATACTTTTATAAAACTATTGTTATAAAAATTACTATTCACCATGGAAACTTATATTTTCAAAACATCATTAATATGATAAAACTTTTAAATACGAGAAACGTATCGAAAGAACGCTACAAAACGGAGTTAAAAGAATTAAGTTACGGACATTTACGAAGATTTTACGATAAACTAAATCTATATAAATAAATATATAACTGTTATGGATCTGTTAAAATCACTATTCATCAGAAAAACTCAAAATTTGGAAAATGTTATATTTTGATCAACTCGTCTTAATCGAAGGGTAGACGTAGGAACGAAAGAAAAACATACTTAAAACGAGAAAGTTACGCCAGTTACTAAAAGTATACTTATAACGTTTTTCTTTATAAAGATGATTTCACTAAACGATTAGATGTGATGTTGCTTATAGAATTTTATTTGGTATTAGTTATCAAAGTACTATATTATTAGGGGAGTTTCATAATGAGCCTCTTTGGTGGTGGCGTATCGATGAGTGTTGGATTTACGATTTTAAGTATCCTAGCTCCTCTTACGTCATTACATGGACCTCTAAATTTTTGATAGCCCGAAACGTAATTTGATGAGCTATACGACCTATAAATAATAAAGTGTTTAGTACTTATACGACCTATATTGGATTAGGTTGCCTTCGGATTCCTTCGTGACGCATTTTCTATTGTGAATACTTGTTGATTACCATTCACTCGAGGTGAGTTCATAGCCCCCTTTTTACTATGTGATTGTTTTACAACATATACGGGTGATATTACATGCTTAATTTTACTATTAGACACAGTGTTTTTCTAAAGTGTTAACATAGGTATGACTATCCAGATTATTGCCTTGAATATTATTGCTAAGTTACCTTATTGCCGTGAAGTCCCTATTTATCATGAACCGTTAATTGCTATTGTAGTAAGCGCGAGTGTTATGGATAGATCTATCGGGACTGACAATCCCCACCTTACTTGGGTCACTAGTTTGATCGGGTGCATTTAACATTGAGAGGTGTTAGGTTGTTGGCAAGCATCCTATATTCTGATTGGGGCACAAATCTAGTTAAGGCTTCGGCGTCATGAGCTTAGTGCAATTATATATGTTTGGACTCCTGAATGGTTTCGGAGTCTACTAATTCTTCGATCTTGTGGTCTACATTTTTTTTACCGTAAACCTATGATTTCACTCAACTTTGTGTAGACTTTAAGCATTGCAATTTCAGGATTGAAGATTGGAGGGGAGCCGTGGCGGATATCAATGAAGACGGATTCTGTGTTTTATCTAAAGTCTATGCAACTTTTTTATCTTTAAAAAATTAAAGTCATCTTTTGGTATTATAAGCTTTTTGTTTAATTAATAGTACTTGAAATATTCTATTACTCTTTAAAATGTATGAGGGGGGGGGGTGGGGGGGTTTTTTTTTTTTTTTTTTTTTTTTTTTGTGGGTGTTGTGTGGTGGGGGGGGAGACCTAATGGTATAAACTCTGATATTTTGCATATGGGCACTGAAAGAATTCTTGTCTGTAAAGGTCAATTTATGGTAGTTTCCTATATCTTAATTGTTGTTACTTTAGACTTCAGTTATATCAATCTCTATTGTTACCATTCCGCTGCTACCTGATTTTAGGGGGTGTTACAGTACGAGACAAGGATACATTGGTGGTCGTTATTTTGGATGTCATTGCATAAAGATTTAGAAGCATTACATTTTGGGGATAATTTTTATGTTTTAAAATCTTTACATTTACAAGTGAACATGTTAAGCCGTTGTGCTTTTGTAACAAACAATTTCAGTTATTCCAATGTATCAGTTTTTCAAACGACTCATTTAGAGGTCGTTCTCATATCTTGTGTTATTGATCTATGAAGTAACACTCTATTAGAGTTAAAAGGTTAAAGAGATGGGAAGAGTGTGTATGCTAAAGAGAAAACACACACACACACACACACTTTTACAAAAGTGAACTTCACCCCTCCATGGAAGTATCATTATGGATTATAAATGACATATAATTACAAGGATTAAAACAGATCTGGAGGTTGGATAAAGTGAAATAAATGAATAGGCATTTTATTAGAGTTAAAAGGTTAAAGAGATGGGAAGAGTGTGTATGCTAGAGAGAAAACACACACACACACTTTTACAAAAGTGAACTTCACCCCTCCATGGAAGTATGGAGGGGGTATTTATAGTCCTAGTGCCACATAACTATCTAACTAGTCATTATTAGTCCCTATGTGATACGTTATAAATAAACTAATGTAATTCCGTGTTTGTCACTATATTTTAAGGCTAACATCTTCCTCCAAAATATATTTGGGTAGACACTACGGAATTTACTACAACGTTCCTAACAAGTAAAATACATTAATAAGTCTTCCACAAGGCTTCCAAGCTAAAGTTGTCTTTTGAGTTCTCTTGGTCTTGAAACTTGTACTCCAGCTTAGATCTTTAGTCTCTTTACTTGTATAGGAACCATTGTAGTATGCACGAGATGGATTAAACTTCCCCCATTCTTGTGCATGTCTTAAAAAGCGTTCTTAGACTCCTTTTTGGCGAAGTTTTTGAATCAGCATTCCCCCAAACCAACATCCCTATCTAAGAAGATTCTAAAACTTTGTTTAGCTTGGGGAACAATCTTTTACTTGTCATTGAGTGCACATCCGGAATTTTGTTGAAGTTCATAACCACCAAATAATCTGCTTCTTGTCATTAGGCCTTGGTGAATATTCGTTCGGGGTTGTAAGCGAGAAATTCAGCAACAATTCTTCTCACGTATGGCAAATTTCTTCACTAAACCATTATTTGGTAAAGTAGTATACACTACTTTCCCCCTGGGGAAGTTGACACGGTAACATCAACAAAAGGGGGTAACGTAAGTCCCGGAGGAACACATTTTCCCCTATGTTGGTTGCGACTCTCGGACGCATCATTGTTGGTACGCACATATACTCGAGAATGTTCTTGTCTTAAGCATAAATCTGAAATCCACACAAAAGCATTACCCTCTTGTCCTTCAGATTCGTAGAGGAGATGACGCAAGGAATAAGAAAACTTGGTATAATCAACGGTCTTTTTATATGGAATGTGTTGTAGAACTTTGAGAAATTTTATTAGACTGTGAAGACCTTTGGTTGGCTTCATGATCTTTAATTAGGTCACGAGTAGGTTTTAATTTCTTTTCGTTTGTGATAAACTTAAATCGAAACAAGGATTGATTATAACAGTTTTGTTAATAATCTTTCTTTAATTTCGAAAATTGAAAGAGGGTTTTTATCCCTTACAGAGATCGATGATGATGATTTCTTTTGTGGGTTCGATCTATAAAGGTCTTGGTATAAGTAAATCCCACAAAAAAATGAATCTGAGATCGTTTTATATTTCAATTCGAGTCTTGTTGAAGTTGTATGAAGGAGATGATGTATGTGACGAAGGGAATTAGGATAGATTTGTGGATTTGGCTGTGGATTGTAGTTGATTGTTGTTGTCGTTTTGATGTGGTTGTAACAGATTGTTGTGGTGTTGTTGCGTTTTGTTTAGACTCGATTGAGTTGACCGGGTCAACTCGGTAAATACCGAGTTGACTCGGTTTGGGTCTTGGGTAACAAAACGCAAGATTTCTTGCGAGTCAAAACGCAACCAATTACAAAACGCAACAAGGACAAAACGCAAGTTTTCAAAAATTTTGGCAGCGTAACGTTTCTATTTGCTTGCAAAAGGGTCTTCAATCGCTTGCAAAACGCAAGTTTCCAACAAAACGCAATAGCAAAACGCAATACCAAAACGCAATGAGAGGCAAAACGCAAGTCACTTTCGTTTTTGTCATTTTGTCAAAACGCAACCAAGAAACATAAAGAAACCCAGATTTGTTGCTTAAAAAAACTTGTCTTTTAGGCACATATATCTGGCAGATATGAATCAGAAATGAAATAGAAACATATAATCATCAAACTGAAACCATTGTCATGACTTTCACAAGAAAAAATAGACACGAAAAAGAAAGAAAAAAATATCATGAATGAACAGTAACATGATCAGTAAATGAACAGTAACCGAAACAACAAACACACGATACGATACACCCCTGCAGCTCTGATGCCAATTGTAGAAAATAAATGACATATAATATCAGGGATTAAAACAGATCTGGAGGTTGGATAAAGTGAAATGAATGAATAACCATTTTATTAGAGTTGAAAGGTTAAAGAGATGGGAAGAGTGTGTATGCTAGAGAGAAAACACACACACTTACACTTTTACAAAAGTGAGCTTCACCCCTCCGTGGAAGTATGGAGGGGGTATTTATAGTCATAGTGCCACGTAACTATCGTAACTAGTCATTATTAGTCTCTATGTGACACGCTATAAATAAACTGATGTAATTCCGTGTTTGTCACCATATTTTAAGGCTATCAGGATGCATGGGTAGAGGAAACAGTTATTGATGAAGATAAGGTGATTCCAAAGATGAAACACCTGAGCTAATCACAGAATTTCAAGATGTTGATAAACGTGTTCCAACTATCTATGATTATGCAAGAATGAAGGCTACACTGAATGATGCGTTAAGTAATCAGTTCAATAATGCAAAAGAGTATGCCTATCATTTGGAACAAACAACAAATGTAACACCCCCAAATTGGGTCGCAGCGGAATAAGGGTCCGGGGCGTGTTACTTCATAGATCAATAATCGTAGGTGGATGATTGGACACGGTCTCCGTCTCGCCGTGATAAAGTGTAGCGAATGAACTGAATACAGTGTTGCGCTTAGAAAGGTCATATATATGGCTATTAATAATGGTATTCAAGAGGGTTTGGAGGCGTGTATTGAGCATGGTCGGGCTGGTAGGTCCTTGGCAGCGGTTGAGGCCTACGACTCTGGGGTTGAAGCTAAATATGTTGCAGCCGTCCATAATTTGGAGAATGTTTCCTTTCCTTTACTTGACCAGCTTGAGGCCCTTAAAGATTCTCCTCTTGAGCTTCTTATGTCTTCTTTGACATTAGAGGGGAGTTATATTGAGGATGATCCGACTCCTAAGTTTCGCAAGTTGCAGCCTGTTTCTAACTAGGTCACCGTACCGGTGTATTATGAGCGTGTCGGTTCAAAGGATCCCAGATCCATTAGTCATGAGATTCTGCTGTCGGATGCCTTGGCCGCATTGCGTGCTCGCTGCGAGAAGCACAAGAAAGCGCGTTTGGAGATAGGTGGTCCTTCTGTGGTTACTCCTTCCCTATCTTCTCAAGAAGAATCTCTTGCTGCTGCGGATCATCAGGTTTCAAGTGCGGCTAATGTTGATGGCACGGTTTGATGCTACTGTCTTGGATAGGCATGTGGACTCTTAGTTCTTTTCGCCTAGTAGTTTTCTAAATTCGCAGTATCTGAGCCCATTTTGACTATGGTGCTTCATACCGTGAATCATTGTTGTGAAGCTTTTTTAACCTCTTTAGTTGTATCTGTGTATGGCCGCCTGTGGTTGTACATTGATGGTTGGGTAAGTGATTCAAGCCGCTTGTGTTAGTATTCCCAACTTTTTGTACTTGAATATTTTGTATAGTTTTGCATGTTGCCGTATGTGGGCGTGTCTATGATGATGTCAATGAAAAATATGCTATCTTTTTATTTCCGTGATAGTCTTATTAGATGTTATTCGGCTGTTACCCTTTGTACTGCGCTTGCAATCCGCTTATATATAATGAGTTAATTTCTAGGTTACTCGTCCTTATATTGTGTTAGAAAAATAGAGTTAATTATGGGGTCGTACTCATTCCCATGACATGTGAAATAATGTGTGCGTGCGCGTCTTACCGGATGCATATAATGTAATGTATACAAAAGAAAAAAGGAAAATTTTGGAAAATTTGTAAAGGTAGCTAGGCTTCACATGATCATTAATTAATAATAAAAAAGTACATAAGTCTGCATTAAATGGAAAATTTCCCCTGCCGCTGGTGGTGTATCACCACAGCTTACAAGTACGGGGATGCTTACATATTAAAAGTTCAAAGGTAGCACTTGTTTAGGTCTTGAACGTTCCATGTCTGCGGGAGTACGTCTCCCTTCCCATTCCTGATCTTGTATGCTCCTCTTCCTAACGCTTCTACCACTTCATATGGACTTTCCCACTTAGGGCCTAGTTTGCCACCTTCTTTTGCGTAGCTGGCCTCATTGCCTCGGTATACGAAATCTCTTGGTTTGAAGGTCGTGCTGTGGACCTTAGCGTTGTAGTACTTTTCCATCTTTTCTTTGCTTTTTTGCTTCACGGATTTTGGCTTTTTCCCGCTCTTCCTCTAGTACATCCAAGTCCAATAGCAAAGCTTCGTTATTCATGGCTTAGTTTATTTATGCACACCTTAGTGAGGGTATCCCTATCTCGACCGGTATCACGTGCCATAGGTGAGGGAGAATGGGGTTTGTCCGTTACTTGTCTTGATCGTGGTGCGGTGCGCCCATAGCACGTGCGACACTTCCTCAATCCAGTTCTTGTTTCCTTCGCCTAATCTTGCCTTGATCCCTTCTCCTAGGCTACGGTTCGCTCTTCCTACCTGTCCATTGGTCTGGGGATGTTTGACGAATGCAAATCTTTGTTTGATGCTAAGTTTATCACACTAGTCTTTGAATGGGTTGTCTCTGAACTGCTCTTCATTATCAGACATGATTTCTCCTGGTAGACCGAACATGCATACTATGTTATCCCCAAAAAAAATTTGATTTGGATTCCGGTTATTTTCGTGACTGGTTTTGCTTCAATCCATTTGGTGAAGTAGTCGATGGCGACACTTAAGAACTTCACCTTCCTCTGAGCTTTTGGAAATGGACCCGAAATATCAATCCCCCTTTGTAAAATAGCCATGGAGAGGTTATTGGCGTTATTTTCTGTTGGGGGTTCCTAGGTATCGGGCGGTGGACTTGGCAATCATCACATTTTCGTATGATGTTTCGCGCATCTTTGTGCATCGTTGGCTAGTAGTACCCTGACCTGATTGCTTTCGTCCATTCCGAAATGCATACTGCAGGATCCTTCATGGATTTCTCTCACAACGTATTCTGCTTGGAGCAGACCAACGCATCGCATCCATGGTTTTAAGAATGACTTACGGTACATGATACCACTGATTACGGTATATTGTCTTGACTTGATTTTTATGGCTCGTGCTTTCTTTGTCTCTGCTGGTAATGAGCCGTCTGTGAGGTATTCGAGCAATGACTTCATCCATGAATATCCTTCTTTTTCCACAACCGCCAGGATTTCCTTTTCTTTGATCGATTTTTTAGTACTTCTACCAAGACTTGCTTGGTTAGGTGGGCGAAGCTGGTGGATGCGATCTTGCTGAGTGCATCCGCCTTCTTGTTTTCGCTTCTTGGTACTTGTTCAATGGAGAATTTCTTGAAACTGCTGATAAATGCTTTGGCCTTTTCCAAGTATTGGATCATACTCTGCTCTTTGGCTACGTATGATCCGTTGATCTGATTTGCTACCAAGCCGGAACTGACTTTTGCCTCTAAGTTTTTTACGCCATCTATTTCGCTATGCGTAGTTCTGCTACTAGGGCTTCATATTCTACTTCATTGTTGGATGTGTCAAATTCAAATCTTAGGGCATAAGTGAACTCGACCCCCTCTGGGTTTATCAAAATGAGTATGACTACTAATCCTTCTAAACATGAGGACCCATCTGTGAAGATAGCTCTTGATTCTAAGATTTCTTCTTCAACCTGTATACCCGTGGGCGAGCCTTCGTCCTCTGGTCTTTCCATAATGAAGTCTGCTAACACTTGGCCGTGGATGCATGTTCGTAGTCTATAACTGATATCAAACACTTCTAGCTTAAAAGTCCACTTCAACATTCTTTCGGCATTATTAGGCCGCGATAGGATTTGCTTGATTGGCTGGTCTGTGATGACTACTATTGTGTGTGCTTGGAAGTGTCTTAGCAGCCTCCTTGAGGCGTGTACAAGAGCTAGTACCAACTTTTCCATTGAGCTATAGTTGATTTCCGGGGCTTATAGAGCATGACTAACAAAATAGATTGGAATTTGCTATGAGTCTCTTTCCGTTAGTAAGACTGCGCTAACCGTTTCCCTGGCTGCGCAGAGGTACATTATCAGTTCTTCTTATGGTTTTGGTGCTGTTAGCATTGGCAGTTCTGTGATGGATTGCTTTATTTATTGGAACGCCCTTTCCGCCTCTGTTATCCATTGGAAATCACTATTCTTTATATAATTTTTCCAAGTTTTGAAGAAAGGTAGTAATTTTTCCGCGAACTTGGATAAGAACCTATTCAGGCTTGCTAGTTTTCCATTGAGGCTTTGCACTTCCTTTAGCATCCTTAGGGATTGTAGCTTTATCACTGCTTCTGCTTTTTTTGGGCATGCCTTGATTCCTTTCATGTTGACGATATGGCCTAGGAACATCCTTTCTTCTGTACCGAAGGTACACTTCTTGGGATTTAGTTTCATGTTTATCTTCCTCAGGGTTTGGAAAGTTTCTTTGATTTCTTTGAGGATTTCTTGTTATGTGTGGCTCTTGATTACCAGGTCGTCAACATATACCTCTAAATTTCTCCTAATCTGCTTCTTGAAGGCCTTGCCCACCAGTCGCTGTTATGTTGCTCCGATGTTCTTAAGGCTGAACTGAATCTTTGTATAGTAGTACACCCCTTGGCTTGTGTGGAATGCGGTCTTTTCCTCGTCTTCCTCTGCCATATGTGTTTGATGGTACCCTTTGTAAGCATCTAGGGAGCATTTGAAATGGTATCCGTAGAGGGATTCGATTTTCTAATCGATTTCTGGAAGGGGGTAGCAATCTTTGGGATACGATTTGTTTAGGTCCGTAAAGTCTACGCACATTCGCTAGCTATTATCATGCTTATTTACCATGACCGGTTTAGTGCACCTCTCTCATGATTTGTGCCTCTACCAATTTTGTCACTTCTTCTTGAATGGCTTTGTTACGGTCTGGTGCTTGGCCTCTCTTCTTTTGCCTTATCGGAGGGCATCCTTCATAGATGTTTAGGCGGTGTTCCACTATTGAGCGTAGAACTCCCGTCATGTCCGCTGGCCTCCAAGCGAATATGTCTAGATTGTTTCTGAGTAAGTCATAGAGTTCCATTCTTCCTTTCTCTGAAAGGCTTCCGCTGATTATGACGGTTTATTCCGGATACTCAGGATGAATTGCTACCTTGATCCCTTCTTCTACGGTTGGCTCATTGGTGTGGAGCTTGGCTGGGGCTTTCGCTACCATTCTGCATTCTGTTGGCACCACAGTGCTGCTATGCAACGTTGCTATCCCATCTTGTACCAGGAATTTAAGCATTCCATGTGCAGTACATGGCACTGCTTGGATTTTTCTTAGACCGGTCGTCCAATGATACCATTATATGTGGAAGGGGATCGAACGATCATCAAGTTCATCATGGCCCTCATTGAGTGTTCTTCGTCCCCCAATGATACCATTAGCGATATTTACCCTAACAGCCAGGATATTTCCCCACTAAACCTTAGGAGGGGGGTCGTGGCTGGGGTCATTTATCTTTTGACTTCCAGATGGAGCTTGTTGAAACAATGTTCATATAAGACCTCTGAGGTGAATCTTTCGTCTACATACATTCGGTGAATGAGATGGCCTCCTATTTCTACTTCGACAACCATTGGGGTTTCTTGTTCGTTGCTGCTTGCGAGTGGTGGAATTGAAATTTCTTGGGTCTTAGAGAAGCTCTGAGTGATTCTTTGTCTTGTTACTCGTTGCCATCGTTGGACCATGAAGATTGCAGGAGCTTTTTCTTTGCTAGGGGTCTCCCCTTTCTTGGCGGCTTTTGAGTGTTCTTATTTGTTGCTTCCCTGCTTCAGCTCCTTGATTAGGTGTGATAGCTTCCCGGACCTGACCGTTTCCTCTATTTTTTTTCAGATGGATGCACTCGTTTGTACTGTGACCCTTATCCCTATGGAACTCACAAAACTTGTTTTTGTTCCGGTTCTCTGTGGGGCCAGACATCGGCGGTGGTGCTTTGAATTTCACCGTATCCATTGCTAGGATTTCTTTTGGGGTTTTGATAAGTGGGGTGAACCTATCATGCCTCTGGCTCGACTTCTGTCTGTTCTTTAAATCCGTCCGCTTGTCAAAACTTGGCTTATGGGATGCTTCGTGATGTTTCCACATTGGTGGAGCCCTTTTTCTGGATTCTTTGGCCACCGCCACTTCTCCTCTGAGGAAGGCCGTGGTCATGCTAATCATTTTATCTACTAACTTTGGGATGTTATCGTTCAGACGCTTGATTAAGTCAGGATTAGTGATGTCGTGCATGAATCTGGATACCCTCATGCATTCTGGGGCTTCATTGACGTGCATGCTCTCAGCTTTGAAGTGTTCCATGAATGCCTCTATGGACTCTCCTTCCTTTTGTTTTGATGTGGTATATTTCGACAAGGTCCTTGATGTATTTCTTTTGTTGTAAGAAATTTCCAAGGAACGCTTTTCGCAATACCACATAACTGTAACAACCTGAGTTTTAGGCCAACGATTATCCCGAGCCGTTATCTATTTTCTACGAATGAGTTAGAATAATCGTCTTTCGTTTTGGCGATTTGATAAAAATCATTATTTATGGCTATTTCGCAAGCTGTGTTTCAAATTTCTATTAGTTTGAGCGTTTGAGAAAATTTGAAATTTTTTATATTTTTGCTCCGAGAGCGAAACTATATTTATTTTAGTGTTTTATGGCGTATCCCGTGTTTTTGTAAAAACCGTGTCTAAAGTCGTGTTTTACGTGATTTAACATTTCATTAAATGTTTTAAATAAATTGAAGTCGACGAAAGCAAAATAATTGCGAATTTATAAAACCCGAGCCCTTTTGGTCGGTTATAAGCTCGAAACAAATACCCTTGTGTTATAATTTAAAAGACTTTTAGAAATTAAGAGGCCAAAATTGTCAATAGCCCAAAGTGTTTTCCTATAAATATACCACCACACACACTCATTTCATTTTTTTACAAAAATTTGTTCTTCCCTCACCTCCTCTCCCACTGTCGGCACCACCACACCACCGCCACCACTCGCCGGAAAAATCACATGCATTACGAGCCGCTTATATATTCTTAATCCTTGTGAAAAACTAAACAAACCCACCAAGAAAATCAAACATGCAATAAGTATTTTTGAAGTTGGAGTTCGGGTTTGATTCAAGTGTTTTCGGTTGATAAGTGGGTTTATCGTGGGTAGATAATCATTATTAGAAGCTTGGTTTTGTTGGAAAAGGTTCGGTTTTGGTTGTTGGGTTTTGCGTCTGAACTCGGTCAAAAAAGGGGAAAGCCGAAAACATTTCGTGATTGGTTGTAAGTATTTTAATTACGTTGTCGTAATGTTATTCTTATTTTTGTATTGCGTTTTGATTACTGCATGTGATGGAATTCGAGAATCTTGCGTTCGATAGATTAGGAAATGTACTGGATGATAAAAAATAGGCTAGTTGATAGAATTTCGATGTTGTCGGAAGCCAAAAATGTGGTTTTGATAGGTTTCGAAAAGTATAATTCGAGAGAAAGTTTGCTCGGATTTTGAGGGTTGAGAAATTTTGGAAAACTGATTCCTTTCATTTAAAAATATGATAGAGTTTGTCCTAATGAACGTTTCGATAGGGATCGTCCCGTAACTCTTAAAAACGAAGATTTTATGGCCAAAAGAAGTTTAGAAAATGTTGGTCGAAATATTTTATTTTTTTAATTATTATTAAATACATATTTACCTCCTTATTTTCTTATTTTTATAAAAACCCTTTATTAATTTTGCAAACCTTTTAAATAAAAAATAGTTTTAAACTTATTATTTATAAATTTCATTTTATAAATTACTTTCCTAATTTAAAAAAACCTACGCTTAATTAATTTAAATACTAGACTTAACTAATACCTAATAATACATTATATACTCTTTACGCTCATATATCAACTATTCACCAAATTACACGATATCACATAAAATCATGCTATCATTTCCATTTTCACAAAATATGAACGAAATGAAATAGCTACCAAAACTACAATTCAATCACTAATAGATGAACACGCATCAAAAATTGATATCAAATACTCATATACGATCGCATAAGCATACAATTATAACACATAATAATACTTTAGTCAACTCTAACGGTTTGACTAACCTGCTCAAGTTACGATTGTCACAATAAAGTTCGTCCTAATGAACGTTTCGATATGTGGATCGTCCCGTAACTCTTAAAAACAAAGATTTTATGGCCAAAAGATGTTTAGAAAATGTTAGTCGAAATATTCAGCACTTGTATTTTTATATAAGCTGTGCAGGAAATTGATTGGTCGTTTTGAGCACTTTCGAGACCGTTTTGGCCTTCCGGCGAACCATGAAAGTTGTTCGGAATGTCATTTTACTTTGCCGCGAGGCTTGTTAGTCTTAAAAATGTATAATAACAGGTCAAAAGCTGAAGTTAAAATTCTACATTTTATTAAAAAAAATGTTAGTTGTTGGCAGATTCTTACAGGGGCATTTTGGTCATTTTTTGTCGAGTTTTGGGTCTCGGTTAAATCTAAAAAGTTGTCTGAAACGTCGTTTCGTATCAAATTGCTTTAGAGTCCAAGTCGTGAAAATGTGATTTAGTAGGTCGTTTCGGACGGGTCAGATTTAAAAAAATGTATATATTTATAAAAGTCAAATAAAGTCAAACATTGACTTTATTAAATCAAAAGGGTTAACATGAGACTTGTTGGGATTTTATAAAGATGGTAATCACTATTATTATTATTACGATCAGGGTATTTTGGATTTAATGATTTTAACGAATGATGACGTTTCTAAAAATGGAAACTTTTATAATTAAATGTATATATATATACACACATAAGTATATAAAGAAAAGTATCGTCGAGGGTGTCCAATGAATGGCGAGACGATGATAAATGGTTATAAATGGAAAATAACATATTTTATGGATTAACATGACCAAATGGTCGGACTTACTAAAAATAGAAAGTTTTCGAAAATAGAAAGTTTTCAATAAAGTGATACAACTTATGTTTGAAAGAAAGATAGTATTTAAAGAATACTAAGTGTTAGGATCTAGGTCGCGCAAGAGGATTTCTCATCACGTGTGTATTTTATACGATTTCTATCGTTGTGATGTACGCATCATTCGATCGTACTTTATTATATAGTAACAGAGCGACATAATTATAGGTCGCGATCGAGTTCGTTATCGATGACATTCCGTGACTGATTAATTATTGATCGTGGTCTTCGATCAAGGTGAGTTTATAGCCTCGCTTTTGAACTGTTTTAAATGTTTTAAAACCCGCCGGGGGGGGGGGATACATGCTTGTTTTGAAAAAAAATGGAACACAAGTAACATCATGTGTACTTGTTGTTGTTTTTTCTGGAAAATGGAACGCAAGTAGTTTTAAACGTACTTGTTGTTGCTTGTTTTATAAATTGAACATAAGCAGTTTTATGCATGCTTGATGTTGTGGTTTGTTATAAAAATTGAACGCAAGTGTTTAGAAATGATAATATGATTTCATTGCCATGAGTTTATGCCTTTGACTGTGTACTCATTAATTACCGAGGAGGTAAACGCTGAATGCATTAAATAGATTTATTGGGTTTGACAACCTTGTCCGATCCGAAGGTGAGCACCCTGTAACGGACATTTTGTATTGAGAAAGGGGTAGTGGCATACTACCCGACCACTTATTTGTCTATCACGATAAATGTTTTAAGGTTCGGTGCACGGGCTCATGAAAGTTGGAAATGTGGTGTGGCTTGCCTAGATAGCAAGTCATACATGTTTTGGTGGAACCAAACTACGTTATAAGGTTATAAATGTTTTGTGAAACCAATATGTGTTCTAATTGTTATTTGAAAACTCTATGAATTCACTCAACCATTGTGTTGACGTTTTAAGCATGTATCTCAGGTTTAGGTGCCTGTGACGGCTTGGATGAGACGGAACGCGGATATCAAGGATTGGAACTCGATGAAATTTTGTACATTCGATAATGTGATTTTTAGAAAACGAGTCATGTTATGACTCATTAGAAATATATTTTTCTAAACTAGTTTAGGACCTTGTAACTCTGATCTTATTTTTAAATAAATCGAATGTGATTTTGCTTTATAAACGTCTCTTTTGAAGTCGTTTACTGTGACTTGTGTGCATGTATTATAAAGCAGCACCCCAAAGTGATATTCCGTTGCGTTGTAAATTTGGGGGTATTTCTATAATTGTCTATGGACTCTGGCGGAAGTGTGTCGAACCAAACTCTAGCTGACCTCATTAGCGTAGAATTGAACATGTAGCACCACATAGGCATAACCCATCGTTCTATTTTGGCTGCCGTCTAAAAGATCTTAAGGTGATCTTTTGGGTCGCATGTTCTGTCATACGTCTTGACATTGGTTGGCATGCAGGTCCTTTTAGGAACTTTAAAATTACGGATCCGAGGGGTCAATGGATCGATTTCCTCGCATAGCCAAGGTTGGGATAAGTCTTCCTCATCAATGGATTTTAGTTTTTTCGATTTGGACTTCCAATGTCCGCCTCGTTCCTGTTCGCTCTCAGAGAGGTAGGTTTCCTTAGTTCAAGTGGGTTGCTTGTTGTTTGCTCGATCAGTCGCGTCCCATTCTCTTTAGATTTCTCTCTGTCTTTTACTGAAGCATGTAACATAACTCCGGACAAGGTTTCTTGCCTCCTTCCTTTTATGGTTTGGGTCTTCGGCTGAGCTGGCGTGTCTCCTGTCACTTGCATGCTTATGTCGTGACGCGACTTTGGGCCTTAGCCGCGAATGTACGTCTTTCTTCCTCTCTCCCAATCGTATGAAGACCTTCCTGTCTCTGGCGCCCAGCCTAGTGAACACCGTGGTGATGGCAGGGCTTCTTTGGTGGGTGGAACTTGACTCCTCCTGCCTTAGTCTGGAGAAGACGCTCGGGCTTCGACCAGGACGAGTGCTTCTAGACATGGTGTCTGGGCTTGGGCTTCGCCTTTTCTTGGTTCTTCTTTTTCTGTCGCACGACTCTGACTCAGAAAGCTAAGTTTTTTCTTTCGTCTATGCTTTTTTCCATGAGCTTTCACCACAGGTAAGCCATGTTTGTACCCGTTGGAATTTTTCTTGATGGACCTTGATGACATCAAATAACGTCACTTTATTATATCATTTATCCCATTTATTTTGCCCACTTTTATATAATTATTGCATTATTTGGTACTTAATTGCTTTAAAGTTGATAAATGCAGTAATTCAGGAGTGTTTTGTGAAGATAAGCTAAAAGGCGCATAAATTGGAGCTAAAACGAAGACATTTGAAGATTTCTAAAAATTCACCAATACGCCGTATCCAACTAAAGAGATACGGCGTATCAGCGCCAAGACTTCACAAGAAAACGCGTTTGACCAATTCCCAATACGGCGTATCCATGCTATCTACATACGCCGTATCCATGAAGATAACTATTCGAAGATACAGTAAATCAAGTAAATTGGGAATGATATCAAAGATTTATTACGAACGTAGCGCGCACTCTAAGGAATCCAGCCCAATACGCCGTATCGACCTATCTGGATACGGCGTATCGAGTATTTTTCAGCAACTATAAATAGAAGACTCAAAAACGAGTTTTCAGTGTGCAATATCATATTCTTTATACCATACTCATCAGAGATGAATTTTAGAAGAGAAGATCAGCCATAAAGGTCAAGCATTGATCACGAATCCATAGAAGACATCGTGTAATTTTTACTCTCTTAATCGTTCGATTTTAAATTGTTTGATTACGCTTGTATAATTACAATGGTTGTGGGCTAATACCCTCGGGTATTAGCCATCTTATTGAAAGTTTAATGTTTGGTTTGTTTTAAAAATCGATTTCTTAATTTATCGTTGATTGTTTAATTATGTTTATCACCTCATACTTGTTTATGTGTTTGAATATGCGACCTATCATTCAACTGGGTCTAGTGTTACGGACCAAGTAATCTAGATACCGGGATAGCTCTCCATATCGTGTTCCTATGTCTGGACCAATAGTATCACAAATAACATTCTGTTTTTGTCTTTGAATTATGAGCTTAGTTGGACCGGTAGGTGACTCGTTTATGCTTCAGCAATCATGCTTTTAATTTATTGATAAAGATTGGGATAGTGGACTACCACTATATAAAACACCGTCAAACAATAAGTGGGTAAAGTCCCGTTGGGCTAGAGTTTTAACATGATCACCACTGTTTTAATTCTCTAAGATAGATTATAATTAAACTAAAGGATGCTTTATGAGAATACATTAAATTGTGACAGGATTAATTGTGTCTAGGTTTTAGGATGATGTCCCGCCTAAGTCTTAAGAATGATATGCCGCTTCAAGATAAGTAAATCATTGCACTAAAACAAACAAACAAGCATTGAACCAGATTTAATATGGCTAATACAGTTTTCTATCATTTGGCCTGTACCGCTTTTCTATCTTTTAATCTTCATCTTTTGTGTTTATTGTGTATTGAATTGGTATTTGTCATCACCAAACCTATGCTAGTCTCTCAGGTTGAACCCCCTATTTCATTAGACAACGTACATAGCATAGGTTTAACCAGTAAATAGACTAATTAAAATACTAATAGAATATAGGATTAAATTTTCACTCTTAGTGTTCAACACCCTACTTACCGCGAACTCCATCTTGACGGGGTACACTGCTCGTTAAAGTATTGTTTTAGGTTTGTCGGCTAAATATAAATGTAAAACTTGATAATCAAATAATTGACCCTACACGACAGCACATCAGACCTTCTCTGCCATGATGGGCAAGAGTTGGTTGTTATGCTTTTCACAGATCTCGCGGAGTCTGTCTTCTAGCAAGAACCTAGGAGGCCATCATTTGCTTGCTTACTACCTTTGCCCGTCGTGTTTCGAACGACAGACTGGGCTGACGTCTGGGCGCATTTTGCTGATTTGCTCATTTTGGATGAGTTTTTGGGGACGTAGTTGTGTTGTGTTCCATGGATGGAGCCAACTTGTTAGTACAAAATAGTGGAGTAGGGATTACTGAGGGTTAATTCACTTATTATGGGAATTATAAGCTCGCTATGGAGGAAGTGATTTGTACTAAGTGAAAGTAAGTGAAGATTTCCTGCTAAGAACAAAGTAAAAGATTCTCATCGACAAAATGGAAGCTAACAAATCAGTTGACAGGACAGATATTCAAAAGAATCTCTACAAAGCACTGGTTGACGCTTATGAAGCTGACAAAGATATCCTGGATGCATATGGAGACACTGTCACTATCAAACGCCGTCCAGATGATGCAGATGATGATCAAGAACCCTCCGCTGGAACAGACCGGGGGTCTAAGAGAAGATGAGCAGGAAAGGAACCTAAATCCTCCAGTTCATCAAGAGAAAAGACTTCCACGACAACTGGAAAGTCCACTGAAGGGTCTAAATCGCATCAACAATCTACGGGTCAGTCTGCTCCAGCAGAGGTGCCAATGCACACTGCCGATGATTTTGAAGATCCAACACATCAGGAGTTCGATACAGGACTCAATGATGATCAACCTGAAGAAGAAGCCCATCCACATCCTGATTGGTTTCAGCAACCTTCAAGACTTCCCTCTCTTCATCGTGATTGTAACAAGACTGTGCCTGCTGATCATGGACATGTTCAACCTTGGTTAAGCAACTTGGCTAGGCAAGAAGACCTTCGAGAGTCCTTTGATGAGCTAATGGACACCCCCTTGACTTCTCAGCATTCATGATGAATCGGCTCAAGGTTGATACTTTAACACCTGAGCCGGTCCAACATTCAAGCTGATGAAAGGCACATGTAAGAGTCTGGTCGAGCTAGAATATTTCTTTGAAGAAGTATACAAGGCAACTACTGAATAGTTAGACTGGACTAACCCTGAAGGTCAGCGCTATCCACATGATCTGTGTAAGCCACTACCACTGATACCTAACTCTCGAGGTTGTCAAGTTATCCCTTTTGCTTACTTCATCAACAACGACCTCGCGTATCTGAGTGGTGGTGTTTCAAGCCAAACCTATTCTACTTTTGTCACGAAGACCAAGGCAGCAGATTATAGAAACATAAAGTGGATTGAAGACTTGGTCCCTAGTTCAATATGGAGTGAAGTACCGGTTAGCTATGACAAGTATGATCTTTGGGGGATCTCACATTGGGGACGCAAACGACAACCATTTTATGGATTTGTGGCTAACGGGGAATCAGCAAAAGATGTCTATTCAAGACGACTAATCATTGCTGTCACGAAACTTCAAATTGTAGAATGGCATGGATACAAGCATCTGGATTGGATCACCGTTCGCAGAGCCGATGACAAAATATACTCATTCAAGGAAGGCGACTTCAAAAGGCTTCACCTCCAAGACATTGAAGAAATGTTAATTCTTCTTGTTCAAGGCAAGCTGACAAACCTCAAGGTTGAAGAACGTCTTACGTTTAGTGTCGCTCTCTGAATGTTTACAAGAAGTATTGTTATCCAAAGGTGTGTTGAAGATCTTCAATTGGGTGTTGAGAGTTATCAAAAGAAACTCAACATCACTAAGCTGGATACATACAGACCTGATCTCAGATAACGGGAAGCATTTACAGCATACCCCAATCCCCGAGGATTCATTTATCAGAATAAAGACAAGAAGAGCAGACTGATGTGCCTTGACGAATTCCACAAGTTTAGTGACGACACACTCAATGATGTTTGAACTGCTCTGGATGATAGGCTAAAGGGTATACGAATGGAGTATCTGCCTCAGACAATCTGGAGAAACAGTGACAAAGAACGTGCATCAACTATGATTTAGAAGATCGACAAAATGCTCAAGTCAAGGAGGATAATGAGGACTCTGGAAAGGTTCGTTGGTGGAAGACCATACGGGGGAGACCTGCGGCTACTGCAAAGGACCATATGATTTATCATATGATATTCTCATCATAAAAGGTCAATCCTCGTGAATAATAAAAACTTGTGAATTTGTATATATGTAGTGTAGACATTATGGCGATAATAAGTAGTGCTTGAGTACAAAATTTTCAAGAATTTCCTTGTAAATTCAAAATTTTCAAATTATTGTACTCAGCACTATCTTATAAACCCTCAAAAATTAAGGGGGAGCGTTAAAATGTTCCTATTAGATATTATGTAACATTTTGTCCCTGAATGATTAATCAATTGATATCCAAAATATCAAGAAAATAACATTTTAGATAGGGGGAGAAAATATGATTAAACTGAATCTAACTTGTATTGAAATATGATCAGATAAAAAGGACTCAAAGCACTCCACGCTTAGCATGTACTACGATCACGGTGCACATGTTAAGGGGGAGCTTTTAGTGATAATGAAAAACTCTCAAACATATCAGAGGGAGTTCCTTGTTTCTAATTAATATTTTCTATATTCTTTATTGTTTAATCTTGTATATATTCTAAGTGGGGTTGGAGAATTCAAGGAATGCATATTGTCATTTCTTTTACAAAATAACATGTACTATGCTTAATTTATGCAAATTTAAAATTTTTTCTAGCATAACTTTTGTAAAAATTACTAGTTACAGGACCCTGTGCATATAACCTTAATGCCAAATTGTGAGAATTAAGCCTATTCCGTTTCCAAACGTTTACTAAAAATTCCACAAAATTTATGAGTGTGTCGGTGATGTAGTAGAATTTAGAACTTGGCATGGTATATCACTCGAGACCACAATGATGAGTACTATGGGATTTAGATGGAGAAACATTTTTAACTGGTAAATTTCTAGGAATACACCAAAAAGCTTAAATATTGTAAAATTAACTAACCTAGTTAGTTAAATCCCGTGTAACCCTTTGCTTACTCTCATAATAAAGAGTAAGATACCCTAGAAAACTTAGTTGAGCATTCTGTCTTTTTCACACCATATGTCTATTTCGTTACACCTTAGCCTACCCTGTAGATTAAGCCTATTAATCAAAGTTGCTAGTTGCTTTTGTGTAAAGTTTTGTATTTCTTCTGTCAAAGTGAAATTTTCTATCTCTGTTATAGGTAGAAAATTACACAATTCAAATGGGAAAATATGTAGCTCGTGTATTTTGCTACTTTTGCGATTATGTTTTATGTCGAAAGAAGAAGTGTTAAAGGAAAATTTATCCTGAAAAATGATGATTGTGAAAACGATGAAATTGCACCGAGGTTTATGTTATGAAAAAAATAGAAAAATAGAAAATGCATTAAAAAAGAAAAGGAAGTTTCATAGTCGGTTCGCTAAACTTAAACCGATGAAATTATTGGAAGGATCGATTATTCGCGGATAAAATTCAACGAGTATAGTTCTGTATTAAGTGGCGATATCACCGCTTTTGTTAAACGTATGTAAGTTTGGAGATGTAAGGAAGTGACACATTATGGGAAGCCAACTTACGTTGTGTTTGTATTTCTATGATCAAGGCGTTTGTATGTATTTCGTAGTTCTTATCATGGAACGGTCAGAAAAGTTATAGCAATACTTATTTGTTCAAGCTTAATCTATTTGTTTTTGTGATTTTATTTACAACATTGGCTTCCCATTCCTAGCAATTAACCTTAGGTTTTACTCAAACGAGGTTTGGATTGGGTCATGCATGTCTATTTCGTCGTTACGGCCATTTGCGTGATTTAGATCATTGTTGGTTTATTTCTCTTTAGTGAAAACTAGAAGACCCCATTCCTATATCATTCTTCACTCCTAACCTTTTTGGTTAACCTCGATGAGATGTGATCGAACAATGGTCTTATTCCGTCGTTTCGACGGGTATGTGTGCTTCCAGCTGCTTGTTAGGTTGTGGTACTATCGGGTGAAAGCTTGTTTAGAATGATTAACCCTTGGCCATTATAATAATATACCAGAATTACCTTCTTGATTGTTTTTCTTAGCTCTCTAGTGGTGGAGTGTGTATCCTTGCCAGCTTATGTACGAAGCTAATCACGACTGAGCAATTAAGCGTACCACTTAAATGTTACACCCTAGATTAGTTGAGTGATTTGAGTGATTTCATTTCCATATTTCATGAGGTGCTTGGTCTTGTACAGGTGATTAAATCGAAAGAAGTGCTTAAACAGAAAAATCCTTGACTTCGGTTGGGATACATTTTCAATATAATCTAGAGTTCTCACGTGATGACAAGTAGGATTTCAAGTGAAGGTATTTGATGACATCAAATAACGTCACATTTATACCATCATTTATCCCAAATAAACTAACCACTTTTGTATAATTATTGAAAGAATGTGTACTTAAATTGGCTTAAGTGTTTATTTGCAGTAATTAAGGAGTGATTTGTAAAGACATGCTAAAAGAAGCATATCTTTGGAGCTAAAACGTAGACATTTGAAGAATACTCATTTATGACCAATTACGCAGTATTAGGAAACGAGATAAGGCGTATTCAGCGCAAGTCTTCACAAGAAAAACGGCGTAGTTACAATACCAATAGGGTCATCACATTGCCCATACGTTGTATCCATGAAGATAATATCAGAGATACAAAGATATTATATTTTGGAAGGTTATTGTATTGTGTTAATTTGCACCGCATCAAGAGGTAAAACTATACGCGTTTTGGCCTAGCCCATTACGGTGTATCCAGGCTTTTTTAGAGGGTTATAATAGAAACTCAAAAAACAAATTTTTAGTGTGCAAAATTTCATATTCTTCATACAATACACATAAAAGTTATTTTAAAGAAAAGACGAGAAATTAAAAGGTAAAGCTTCGTCACGATTCATAGAAGAACCACTATTGTATTTCCTTACATTGTATTCATTTAATTTTGGTATCGTTCGGTTTAAAACGTTTTGTTTACCTTGTTATTTGATCACCTTGTATAATTACAATGGTTATGAGATAATACCTCGGGTATTAGCCATCTTAATGAAGATTAATGTTAGGTTTGTTTTAAAATCGAATATTCTTAATTTTCATTAAAAGTTTAATATGTTTATCACATTGATACTTGTTACGTGTTTGATATGGACCTATCATTCAATGGTCTAAGTTACGCCATAACAAGTGAACTAGATACTGGGATAGCTCTTCATATCGTGTTTTATATTACTGGACCAATAGGATCACAAATAACGTTTCTGCCTTTATCTTTATATTTAGGCTTAGTTGGACGGTCAGTGTGACCGTATGTTTCACAAGTATGTTTCTTAATTAATTGATAGATTTTTGAAATAATGACTACGAGTTATAAAATGCGTCAAACAGTAATGTGGGTAAAGTTGTTGGGCTAGGATTATAAGATCACCATTGCATATTAATCCTAGATAGATTGTTATTATACTAAGGATGCTTCTGCGGATGCATTAATATGTGAAGATTAAACGTGTCTAGGTCTTGTTTTAAAAAGATGATGTCCGCTACGTTCTTAGAATGATATGCCCCTTCCGAGATAAGAAATCATTTGCACTAAATAAACAAACAAGGATTTAATCGGAATTAATATGGCTAATACAGTTTTTATTTATTTGGCTTGCACGCTCTTTATCTTTTGATGTTTTTCTTGCATGTTTATGTGTTAGAATAGTTATTGTCACCATTACAACCGTGTTCCAATCTTTTAGGCTAAAACATCCCCATATCGTTAGAAGCGTATATAGCATAGGTTTAACAAGTAATTAGGATTAACTTAATACGAGTTATTTAATACTGATTGATTATAGGTTACACATCGTCTTAGTGTTCGACACCCTACTTACCACGAAACTCCACCCGATCGGGTACACTGCCCATTAAAGTGTTGTTTTAGGATAAGTCGGCTAAATATAAATTTAAAACTTGGTAATCAATAAATTGACCCTACACGACAACACCTCAGCTAGACGTTTGGGCCTTGTGTTCAAACTAAAATTTTGGGCGGATTTAATAGAATTTTGATATAAATAATGGTTAATAGTTATATTTGGGGCTTATAATGACAAAGTGACAATTTTTATTTGACGAGATCGGGATCAATTCTTATAAAGAATCATGGAACTTTAAATTGTAATGGCTAGAATTGGTATTAATTTTTCTAAGTGACTACAGAGTTGATTGGGTATCACTTATTTAAGATTGAAGTGGATTTCACGAAAGCGTGTACTTATTTTATCTTAAAGTCGAAGTCGGGATTACAATTCAAGATGAAGACTTGGGTTATCTAGTTATTCTAGAAGTCGGGGTTGGTTGGTTGAAGACCTGGATAACTATCACTTAAAGGATTTACGTTAAAGTACTCAGTGTCACACGCCAAAGTACGAGGTGGAGATCAACGAGATGTGATGAAAGTATCATACTTTGGTGAGTTGGGTATTAAGTACTTAGAGATTTGTTTGTACCTCATATGATCTAAACCATTCTTCTTCCATTAGTGCAAGCTTAAGGTCACAATAAGTGAAATTCTACTTCCAATTTCAAATTTGCTATATCGGGATTACACCATCTGGTCGGTCTACTACAAATAGCATACAAAGAGGGTTGGATAAAAAGGTTTATAGTCAGAGAGAGTTGATGAGTAGAGATTTGATCAGCAGTTGATTCTCACGCGATAGATTTGAGCTAATTTATTCTTCACACAAGATTTCAAGTATATGTGTGTATAAGGTGTTGTTGATTCCGAGGTATTAAAACCATCAAGGGGGAAGAAGTATATACACAAGAGAGTCCGTTCCTTTCTTTTGTGTTAGGCCATGCTGGGAAGACAAATGTCATAACTGTAGAGAAAATTAGCTTTTCAAGCAAAGCTCGAGTTTTGCTCGAATCCTACTCGAGCCGAGCTCAAGCCTGGATGGTTAAAGCTCGGCTCGATTACAACCCTAGATAGACTTGACAAAGTCTTTTGGTTGTGATTCCTTTTTGCATCACAATGTTCAAGAACTTAATATACTTCTATGTGAAAATCTTGAAGAAAAAATAAGGGTATAACTTTTATTCTGAAATCAAACTTTGAACATGTTTACTACTCTCATATATGTATACATTAAATTATTGTTAGCTGAACATGAAACATTGAGAAAGCTACCCAAGAACCGATTAAAAAAATCAATAATTGTTCATGCTTTGATATGAAAGAATACTTAACCAATTACTACCAATCGTCTAATATATATAAAGTAAAAGTCTATAATAAGATGCATGAATACAGATTAATTTTAAAAATACTACCATAGAAATAAACTGTTACCCACTAAGATTGAACAAAGATCATTTTTAATAATAGCCTATCACTATGAACAACCTACCACTACGAGCATATATAGGCTGACATTTTGTGTGCATTGGTTGCCGTTTGTTTGATAATTCAACCTAAAATAACTAAACTGACTTATTTTTTCTTCTCGGATCTAAAAACAAACACTATCAGATTTGAGATGCCAAGACATGCAAATAAATCTAAAAAATCCCCTTCCCCCCCCCCCCCTTCCTCCCCCCCCCTGCTATTCAAAGACATAAGATCTCACCAACAAAATTTGACGGATCTAGAACAAAACCACCGAACCCACCCAGAGATGGTGGTGTTAGACAACCAAAACCAACCAACCCACCAACAAAACCACTAATAACAACACCATAACCACCAACTGAAACCACCTAGCCAGTCAAAACAACCAGACCACCGAGAGGTGGTGGCTATTTTGGGTGAAGCGAGAGGGAGTGGATTAGGTTATGTTTTGTTTATGGGAGGGCATTTTTATACCCAGTAGGTTTAGGTGTTGATTTAGGCTTAGTAAAGAGTTGCCATTTTTTTACACCGTGAATATATAACCTATAACATTATCAATACTTTCCTTGCATTGTTAACATTCCAGTCGTGTAAATTAGCATTATCAATACTTTCCTTGCATAGTTTAAGATCTTCACTGAGTCAACCAATGTCTACTATCGAATATGATCATTATCTTGACATGAATAAATGCGTATCAATGAGTCAACCAATGAGTATGCGTGTTAATCCATGTCAATCAATTAGTATCAATCAAAAATGTTTTATATCTGTTACAATATCAATTATCAATGCGTCAACTCTTTTTATAGATGTATGCGTTTTATTCATGAAAGAGTCAGCCATGCGTACCTTCCAAAAATGGGATTCAGTTTTCCACAATTCCACTTTTAAGAATTGTGCCAAAATGCTTTATATATTATATAGATCCATCAATTACACATCTTAGGTAGGAGTATAGGACACTAATCGCGCACAAAGGTTATTCAAATACACTACGTGAACTGCAAAATTTGGGGATACAAGAAGATCATATTGCGTTTTTTACAAATAAAATATTATATTATGAGTTTGACTTCTAAGTTCTAACGCTAGTTTTTTCATTGTTTGCAACACACACACAAACATGTAGCACACTAACACTAGAATTTCTTAGTCTATTCTTTTTAACAATTAATTATTTTAAGATAAGAAAATATAGATCCTTTCAAAAGTAAAACAATTGAGAAAATAATTGTTTAACTTTATTAACTAATAACCATCTTATATCTTATTTATACTACATATAAATCAAATTAATATAACTCTCTTCATTCAATGTAAAAAAATTAAATAATATAAGAATTGATGCACATTATACAATCTTTAATGCAAACAACAAAAAGTTAAAATTTAATAATACAAACATTCATGCAATTTATAAAATTAATCAAATCACAACACATACTTATTGACTGGTGAACACATTTAAAGTTATTCTTAAAACATCCATTACTAATTAATGTAATTTTTAAAACACCACTAAAATGAATAGTACATGTTATTATACACATTGTACAAACTAATAAAACACACAAAGCTTTATATAATTTACATGCTAATACATATAGTTTTGAAAGCCGGACTGGGCCAACGGGTTCAACCGAGAACATGAGTGGTCACTGGTTCGGCTAGCAAATTAAAGCCGTCTAAAATGAACCGGAGAGAACCAGTTAGAATCTATAAAAATGGGTGAACCAGGCCTGATCGGGGTTATTTTCCTTTTGTTTTTTCTCTGATTAATCACAGGGTACCCGCCGCCACAACGCACGGGTACCCTGCTAGTCTTATATATATCTTAATATTATAAAAGATTCATTCCTACTAATTAATAGGCAGTGTTTATGATTTTGGCCTTTTAAAACCTATTTGTATTCGGGTGTTTCCAAAGGCTGTACATTTGCCTCTCATTGAATATATCATCCAAATTTGGCTGTTTTAGAGGTTGTAGAGCTGCTTGTCATTCAATAATCATGGCAGTTTCACAATCAAACCATGGAGAATTAAGAAGATCATGTAGTTTAAATGAATCATGGAGTTACAGGGCATTAAATAATCCAATTACAAAACCATCCACTTCCAACAATCAAAGCATCATGCAATTACAACCGAATTATGATAACAGTCATGTTTATTACCTCGAAGATGAAGAGTGACGAAAATTAGTGTCCAGAAACACTCACACTCACACACACATACACACAAACCAATCAGTGTATAAAATCAAACGATGTTTCGATCTTGATTAGATTTGGGGTTTATATTGCTTAGATTTGGGGTTTTTTTAGGGTTCTTACAAAAGGTTTTGTTCCGGTTGTTATTGAAGTGGCGGTTTTGGCTGAGGATTTCATCTTCATATTTTTGGTGCTTTTGTAATTGTTGTTTAGGTGTGTTTAATCAAACTTTTGTTGATCGGTTACCATTCGCAGATGGGTATGATTTACTTATGTTTAATTCATTGTTTTTATTGTTTGAAAGAGGATTTAGATTTAGGTGTTTTAAGGGGGAATTTGTATTAGGTTATTTCCAAGCTTATAAGCTTTTTGGATTTTGGGAAAGCTCACCTTATAAGGTTGCTTAGTTGAGCTTATGGCTTATCCATAAGACTTTGATTGCTTATATTTTACGCTTAGTTGTTCTGGCATACAAACATTTGATGGTGCTCATTTTTGCAGTGAGTTAATGTAGCAATGAATATATTTTATTCTGATTATTAGGGTATGATATACATAGAATGCATTTATGATGTATTACCTATAACGATGACAACAAAGAGTAAGCAAATATTAGACTATTAGCTCATGTCCTGGCTTTATGCTCCCCACTTCATAATGTCTTTTATCACTTCCTATTTGATATGCAATTGATGTGGAGGTTGTGAAGACTTCACAGGAAGCTTTACAATCTCCTAGGCAGAGTACCTAACCGTTATAATGTAGTAAGGCAAGACTCGAAGGTTGTTATCATTCTCTAGGGGAATAGATTGGGAATGTTCGAACACGTTCTAACAGAATTCTAAGGGGTTGAGAGAAGATTTTTTTTTGTGTTTTTATATTTTTAAGAAAGCTGGTAAAATCAATAGTTTGAGAGGTTGGTTTGATTAACTAATAATTAAACTAAATATAATCTATACTACTGGTGATAACTGTATGATAAAAAGATGTATTTACCTAATCATGCACTACTCCTCAGATTGCTTCACCTAGATCTGTTGCTTTGTCACACTTGTGATGATCTGTGTAAGTATTTCCTAAGTTATGAACGAATTACACGAACCCGCCGTCTATTTAATATTCCGTTAAGGCAACGCACAAGTAAGGCAGTATGAAGACTATTACAAGGCCCCTAAGAGTATATTAAATGCATGTGAAATATCTTAAGAAAGATCAACCATATTAGAGGTAATGTAGTATGAAGACTGTTACCGATGGTATCCTTTCTACACACTCGCGTTTCCCTAGACGTCTATTGATTGGGTCTGAAACTAACACTTCTTATATATATGATATATATTAAAATATATATAATGAGTATAATTAAAAGGATCTACAACCTAAATTTCATGCAATCATAATTAAATACAAAGGAGGGTTTAGCCTAACATGTAATAAAGAAAGCAAGAATATAAATCAATCAAACAACACATAGACGTATTGAATGATTAATGATAAATAATTTTACTTGATTAAAACATGGATTGAAGGTAGTTACAATAGGGTTTTGAGGCCCTAAAAACGACCTAAAAAGCTGCTGGAATGACTTGGATTCGTCTCCCAAAAGTTAACAAATAGTCCACCTTAAAACCCTCAAATTCAGTTTTGAATATATAGTACAAATAGTGCGACGACATCGCGTTGAATCTTAGACGCTATCACCACCTGGTGATTCGAGATCCCTCTTTAAGTCGCCCCAGTCCTGATCCGTCGCTAGATCTCTTGACGCGTCCACGAAGAAGATCTAGGTGACGTGGCGAGATGCTCGCTTAATGATGGTGACGCTGTCCACCAGCCACTGTATGCATAAATCTTTAATAGATTTGGTGTAGGTCCGTAATCTTGTCCGTTTCTTCTCCAAATGAGCCCAAGTTACGTGTATTTCCTCCAAATGCCATCCAAGTGCTAAAAACCTGAAAACAAACGATTAAGCACATAATCTGGGCATATTTGCATGATTTAGGAGGTTAAATGACCCCGACAAAGTGTATAAAATGACACCTTATCATATACCCCTACACTTGGGATTTGCTTGTCCTCAAGCAAATAGGCTTTTCTACCTAGACAATCGCAATATTGAGGGCATTTAACCTACTCTTTAAAAGCATTTTACAACACAACCTTCTAGACCTCGTAATTAAAAGCACGGAAAGTATATACTAGCACCTCACATAAGTGTTTGGGATTCTCTCTTTCACTCGGGTGTATAATAAATTCTAACAACTATGGGAAACATAAAATCAACACTCATTACCTGTCATAACATATAAATTACCATAGACTTGGTAAAGGATCAAAACCTTCACCGCTAGGTGCAAGTACTAGTCATTACTGTCAAAGAGGTCGTTTTAAAGGGTTGTGGGGTTGATGACATCAAATAATGTCTATTTTATAGCATCATTTATCCCATGTTATTAACCCATTTTGTATAGTTATTGCAAATAATTGTTACTTACTCGTTTATAGTTGAGAATTGCAGTGATTATGGAGTACTTGGTGAATATTAGCAAAATGCCCGCATTTTGGAGCATAAATGAAGATATTATGAAGATTACTATTCTGGAGACCAATACGCCGTATCCATCAAGGAAGATATGGCGTATCCGTGCCTACACTCACTAAAGACCACAAAGGAAAGAAGATCAATACACTATATCCAGAAGAAGTCAATACGCTGTATTGAAGATATAGTATGTGAATATTCTAGAAGATATCAAACGTGGTCCCTACTATAAGAAACCCCCAATACGCCGTATCCAATCCTTTGGATACGCCGTATCAAACCGACTTCCAGACCCTATAAATACAAAACACAAAAACAAGTTTTAAGTGTGCTAAATCATATTCTAGATACCTAAACCATAAGAAGGCAAAGATCACAAGATGGTGAAAAGAGATTATGCTTGGTTGATGATCTAAAGAAGCTCAAAGATCACATACAAGTCAAGTCAAGTGAAAGATACAAGCTAAAGCCTAAAAGTCTAAAGATTGCTACATCAAGATTCACAAGATAAAGAACAAGATAACAAGACTACGAGCTAAAGATTGAAGACATTCAGAGAATCAAGAAAAGACTCGGTTACTTCCAAAGTTGTAGTAGTATAGCCTTACCAAGCTAACAGGATCAACATAAGTTATCCTTATGTTGACCGGCCCTATGCATGGTATAAAAACCCCTCTCCATGCCTTGGAGAGGGTTGGTTGTTCATTTGGTCATTCATAATATTACATTTTCCTTTCTTTCTCTCACTAAGTGCTACAACCCTTCTTTCTCTCTCTAAACTTTCTATCTTAATTAGTTGTTAAGTGATTTGATACTTCTACACTTTTAAATTTGAAGTTTAAATATAAACAACCCTGATGCCTATATACACAACCCATGAAACCTTGCATTCGCATATCAGAAGAACAAGAAGACAAAAAATGAAACTGAAAAATGAAAGAAATGTTGATGATAATTTTGATGTTCGTTTTGAATGTTAAATGTAACACGAAACACTTATCATAATATCGTATATCGTTAATTATCTACAGCTAAGAATTTTCGTCGCTATGCGCGGGTAGTCGCCTAGTTTTAATTAAGAGCTTGTGTTATGTGACTCTTGAATGATTTATATTAAAATGTCAATAACAATTGCAAATCACTACTTGGATAATTATTTAATTTATAAGTCAATTCCATATCTATACAATAAAAAATTATCTTCATATTTTATTGTGTGCACCATAAATGTTAGATTTTGATAAAAAAAATATACAGGTAGTTAAAAGTTTTTTCATTCCATTGTTGTAATACAACCAAACAAGTAAATCAATTTTTCATCATATTCTTTGTATTGATTCTTTGTTTGTTGGGATTAAAAGTCTTCTTGAAGTTACTGCTTTTAAGGTATTAGTTACTGCTGCTAAGCATAAATTAGTGCTATTAGTAATCTTAATGAAAAATATGCTAAGTAGTTAGTACTGCTAGTTACTACTACTAGTGTAAGTTAGTACTGCTAGTGTAACTTAGTACTACTGGTGAAGATTGAAGAAAACTTTCTAAGTAGTTAATGCTTCTTGTATACAGTTAGTGCTGCTGGTACAAAAGTTACTACTGTTGGTGTTGAAAGTTAATGCTGCTGGTATAAAAGTTACAACTGCTGAAACGATAAAGACTGCTCAGATAAAAGATAAAGATTGCTTATGTGATATGTATGAGATATTTTTGTAAAAGATACGTATAAGTTATTTGTTTAGAATATCATGATAACTTAGGAAAATATTGTAATCCCATTAGGACTCCTTGATCTATAAAAGGAGGTCCTAGAATATAGAATTCTATGTATCAAAGTATCAAAAACGAGTCATAGAGTTGTTCATAGCTTCAATGTTTTGTAACCCTAATACTAGAAGAGTATTCGTATTATTTGTAATAATAATATTGGAGCTTTTATTGTTGAATTAAATTGTGTTCTTGTGTTACTTTTTCATTGAAGAATTCTTCTTATATTAAAGATTAGATTCCGCATAATCTTTAGTATTATCAAACAAAGTTTCTATCATAAGTTGTGTAGGATTTATCTTGCATAACTAAACCTTACACAAGCTAAGGAATTCAAGATCTATTGAAGTGGGATCAACATTGTTTTTACCAAACAAGAGAATTATCTATTTTTGCTTTGACTCTCTCTTTCTCTGCATTCTTATTCTTCAAAGCTATTCCATTCTCAACCATTCCACCGTATGATCTTACATTACTAGGAATCTTATTTTCACCAAAAAAATCTAAGCAACAAGAATTAGGAATTCATATTTCACGAGCCTATCGAAACTTTTGTATGGGTTGGTTCACATGAAAATCAATTCAGTTGAATAATTCTTTGGATTAGACATGTGATAAGCTGCAATAAGCTATTATAGCTGATTGTGACATGTGAAGGGCATGTGACTGGTTTAAACCGGGCACGTAAGGTGCATGTGTGCAATACCACTCTTGGATCTAACAGTTTTTCCCGCCAAAGCCACCTCTTTAAATAGTTGTTAAATCTTATTTACATTTCTTAGCTTGTAAAATTGTAATCTTCTTCCCTTTCAGTCCTAACTACTTTGTAACCATTTTGTTACTAGTAATTAGCCAAAGAACTCTTTTTCGATCTTGATTCTCAATTGTGTAGATCCTGAATTGTTCTTTAACAACTTCGAGTCAAATCCTGGTTGTCATTCTATCTATGTTAATTGGTACTTATCAAGTGGTATCAGAGCTACTATCTTGGCAACTCAATTATCATTTTACCCTAGTTTGTTCAAGTTTGTTACATTTCTGATCAAATAGTGGGTTTTCCGACAAGTTTTTCATTTTTTGGTGCCAAATTATGTAAGAATCTGTCTACTACACTGGTAGTCTAATCAAGATTGTACGTTATCCGTTAGAAACACGACCAAGTGTCAAATATCCATCGCGATCACAAGACCAACCCATAAGTGGTTAAATTCTCTGTTCTTGAATTAATGATTAGTTTTGGTTGATTTGAGTTGGCCAAGTACGAACTAGAAGTTGTTAGTATGTTATTCGAACGAATGGAAGAGGATAACTACTAACAACATAACAAGTATTCATTACATAACATACTATCAACAAAGAAATGACACCTGCTACAAGAACCATTGCAAGTACCAGTAACAATGAAGGGGGAATTTTAATGAAAGATTAGGGTCTTTGGAGGAGATATTGGCTTAAGTCACAAGAGTAATGCAAGATATGGTAGCAATGAATCAAGGGATGAATGGTAATGGTAGGAGTCAAAGCCAGAACTAATTCACAAGAATGACAAAAGTGGAATTCCCTAAGTTTTTAGGAGATGATGTCAAGGGGTAGATTTTCGAATGTGAGAAATTCTTTTCCATTGATGAAATCCTTGAGAATCAGAAGGTAAAACTTATCTTTGTGCATTTATCTGATACTGCCTTGTTATGGCATAGGCAATTCATTAGGCTTAATGGTGAAAATGTTAGTTGGGATGTGTATAAGTCTGGTATACTCCAAAGATTTGGTACTGTGTATGATGACCCCATAAGTGAAATTAGAAAAATCAAGTATCAAACTAATGTTAAAGATTATTAAGATGCTTTTGATAAGTTGTTGAGTAGAGTGGATATTAGTGAAGAACATGCTGTTAGCTTCTATCTTGGTGGGTTACCAGCAGAGATTGAGATGGGGGTGGGGATGTTTAGACCCAAAATTTTAGCTGATGCTTACAGTTTAACAAACTACCAAGAAGCTACTCTTGAAGCTGTTAAGAAAAAGAGTAAAATAGCTATGACTTTTGCTGGGGGAAGGGTTAGGAATGGAATGGGTCAGGGAAGTCATTCTAAACCACCTTTGTTGAGTTTGCCTGTACCAAACACAAGTTAGAAGCCTAAGCCAAACACTCCTATTAATGCACCAGCAAGAAAATTGTTGACTTAAAAAGAGTACCAGGAAAAGAGAGCCCAAAATCTATGTTTCTAGTGTGATCAAAAGTACAGTCCAGGTCATAAGTGTTCTGGACAATTGTATTCTTTAGTGGTCTTGGCAGATAAGGAGGACGAATACTTTGAGGCTAAGGAGGGAGATAAGGAATTAGTTGTACCAAATAAGATACCACAGATTTCACTCAATGCTTTGAATGGAGCAAATACCTTTCAAACAATGAGAGTCACTGGCAAGGTTGGCAAACATGAACTCTATATATTGATAAACTGTGGATCTACTCATAACTCATTGATGTTAATGTAGAAAAAAGGGTGGGGTGTCCAGTGACAAGTACTTGTCCCTTAGCAGTCACTTTAGGAGGAAATAAGCAATTGATAAGTGACAGTGAATGTAAGAACTTTGAATGGCAATTGCAAGGGGAAACATTCAACACTGATATGATGATATTGACTTTGGGAGTATGTAAAATGGTTCTAGGAATTCAGTGGTTGGCAACCCATGGTGATATAAAGTGCAATTTCAGTCAATTGAGAATGGAATTAATGTACAAGAATAAGAGAATGACTTTGAGGTGTACTCTCAAGGCTGCTATGCATTTGATGGATGGGAAACATCAATCTAAAAACTTTAAAATAGGTTCTAGTGCAGAGTAGCTGATTTTTTGTGTTTACCCAAACACTGGAATTGAACTACTGAATGCTGAAGGAAATAAAGGAGATGCAGTTTTGATCCCTGAGTTGGATAAGGTGGTACAAGATTTTGATGATGTTTTTGCCTTGACAACAGAATTACCACCACAAAAAATTCATGATCACAGAATTCCCCTGATTCCAAATGCACAACCAGTCAATATCATGCCCTATAGGCATCCACCTATGCAAAAAGATGCTATAGAGGTTATGGTAAAAGAGCTTTTGGATTCAGGAGTCATTAAACCAAGCAATAGTCCTTTAGCCTCTCCCATTGTTATGGTAAAGAAGAAAGACAATACTTGGAGGATGTGTGTGGATTATAGGCAATTGAACAAAAATACCATAAAGGACAAGTTTCCAATTCCCATAATTAAAGAATTAATAGAAGAATTGCATGGTGCTACTATTTTTTCTAAGTTGGATTTGAGGTCTGGCTACCTCCAAATCAGGATGTACAATGATGATATTGCAAAGACAGTTTTCAAAACACACCAAGGGCACTATGAATTTCTAGTCATGCCTTTTGGGCTAACTAATGCTCCTTCAACATTTCAGGCTCTTATAAATGAGGTATTCCAACCTTACATAAGAAAGTTTACTCTAGTTTTCTTTAATGATATACTAATGTACAATAGTACTATAGATGAGCATGTTCAACACTTGAGTACTATATTGGAGACCATGAGACAGAACACACTGTTTGCTAAGAAATCTAAGTGTGTGTTTGGAACAAGTCATGTTGAGTATCTTGGACATGTTATATATGCTGAAGGAGTTGCTACTGACCCTAGTAAGATCAGTGCAATGGTAGAATGGCCAACACCTACCAATGTTAAGCGGTTGAGGGGATTCCTTAGGCTCACGGACTATTATAGAAGGTTTATTAAATTTTTTACTAAGATAAGCAGACCTTTGTCTCAGTTGTTAAAGAAAGGAGGATATAAATGGAGTAATGAAGCACAACTAGCCTTTAAAACCTTGAAGGAAGCTATGATGAAGGCACTAGTGCTAGCTTTACTAGACTTCACACAACTTTTTGTAGTTAAAACAGATGCATCAAGAGTAGGTATAAGGGCAGTGCTACAACGAAAAGGACACCTAATTGTTTATATGAGCAAAAATCTATCCCTTAAACACCAAAGTTTATCTACATATGAGAAATAATTTTTAGCTGTCCTTCTTGCTTTGGATAAATGGAGAGGATACTTATTGGATATGTACTTCACTATCAAAACAGATCATTTTAGTTTGAAATATTTATTAGACCAAAGGATCACCACTCCCACACATATGAAATGGTTGCCTAAACTCATGGGATTTGACTATGTGGTAATATACAAGAAGGGAAGTGAGAATGGGGCAGCAGATGCATTGTCTAGAGTGCAGACCTCTGAATTGTTTAGCTTGATCACAACATTGGTTACAATTGATCTAGCCAAGAAGACTGAAGACAGTTGGGTGGAAGATGGAAAATTGTAGGCTATTATTGCTCAACTGAGAGCAGGACAAGGGGGAAAGAAACATTATACTTGGTCTAATAACCAATTGTTAAGAAAAGGAAAGATAGTGGTGGGTCAAAATGAGCAGCTTAGGACAGAACTCTTGCAGTACTTTCATGGTGGATCTGTGTGAGGTCACTCAGGTGTCAAAGTCACAAGTCATAAAATCGGTTCAGTGGTGTATTGGAAATGATTTAGGAAACAAGTCAAGCAGTTTGTGAGAGAATGTTTGATTTGTCAAAAGTATAAGCCTGGATTTAGTCAAGAAGTAAAAGCCTAATGGTCATCCTAATCTTTTACCCCCCTTCCCACCCTTGATCCAGAATTTGGACGGTTCAACTACTTCTCTCACGCTACCCTCGAACAGGAAACAAGATTTTAGATCCAGGGATATATAGTTGAAGTACCCCTCTGAGCACTTTTTAATCCCATGGGATAGATATTTCTATCTGCAATCATCAACCTTGATCCAATTTCACCTATTGTTTTGAACACATAGCTTTTCCTTTTTAGACATATCTTCCCAAAAACGAGGACAAAGTAGTTTCAAACTAGAATTCTCACTTCACATATTATAATCTCATCGGACAAAATCCCCCCCCATTTCTGATTTTTCTAATGAGCTCCCAATGATTATATTTATGGAAGGGACATTCCTCACCTTGGGATGTCCCGTTACTTTCTATCACCTTTGATCAAGCTCAAAGTGGGATCGAGACAACAATGTGACTCGGTTATCGCAAAAACAAAAGCGCTTCGTGGGTGGCAACCCCTTATATCCCTTCTAGTGTTTTTTCTAATTTCTAATAATATAACGTTGGAGAGGCTCTCTTTAATCCTCTTTCTCATTGTTAGAGGTTTGTGTATGTTATTGTCCAGTATTTCCCATGTATTTTGATGACTCACGCGTGTTTTGTGGATATTTTGTACAACCTATACATCTTCCAAAATCCTCTTCATAACTTGGGAAGTGGGGGGGGGGGGGGGGGTGGTGGTGGATGGGGGGGTGGGGACAACAACACATATATATCGACTAAACGTTTATCTTTTTTATGCATACTTTATAAACGGCTTAATATTTACGTATATACGCCTTTTTAAAACATGTTATGAGGAACAATGGTTCGTTCTAGTAGGGGGGGTTATCTATCGATATTATTTTACGTCCTTGCAAGGCTCACAGGATAGGGCAAATGACCATAAATTTACCTTACAATTATAAATTCCTTATTTGATATATTTTTTTATGTTAGATATAGGAAACACCTTATTATATTCAAACCTAATTATCTCCACCTCACACGATAAAATCCTAGAGTACCTGTATTCTCTATTCCATAAATCTTCCCACTCACGACAACCAAACCTAAAAACCACTAAACGCAATATCCTCTACAAAAAACATACAATAAGCAAAACATGCTGAATAGCAAGTTATGTACAAGACCCAGATATAAGCAAGATTCCCAAAGATATACTTTAAATATGCAAAGCAAGTTAAAAAGTGCAACGTATTCGCTTAACTGTTATAAAAAAAGAAAGTATTTAAAAACTAATCGAATAAAGAAAAAAAAGATAGAGGTCCAACATAAAAAGTAGTTACATTGTGCCAAATGAGAATATACGTATTCTTAATAGGCTTAATATAATATAAAAAATGGCTGTTTTCTCGTCCATTATCTTGTCCTCACTTATATGCATAAATTGTTTAATAACTAGAGGTAGTCTTGGTACAACTTAAAATTTTTTAGTAACTTTCCTTAGAATTGGGAAGTTCGAAGAATTCGAAATTTGGCTTATTCTATACATCGAAAGATGATTTATTGCTTTACATATAGGCCGTAAAAAGCCGTTGGGTATATGGATATGATTATCGTAATCATTATTGTTACTTTTTTCCTTAAATAGCCTAATGTATAATGAAAATAACTACAATACATGAAACATATTTGTATACCTAAAATATCCTTTAGGGTATAATGTCCTAATAAAAAATTATTGGATGGGAAAAATTGTTGCTAAAAATATTAGCGACCTTAAAGAGCCTAATGGTATAATTGTGTGTAAATAATATTACTAGATATATGTCTAAAGAGCCTTAGTAGAGATGACAAGAATTAAGGCAAAAAGGCAGCAAAAGCCCAATATTCGTTCACTTTGAAATCGTTTTTTCATGGATAATGGTGAAGCTAAAATTTTAATGTTTTAACCGGTGCCCGCATTAACTTTTGGATTTAAATAAGTATCCGAAACGAAGTTTTAAAAAGAGCCTTTGACTTCGGTAATTACTTAGAGTCAAACATCTTGAGAATACATAAATAGGATTTGCGTAAGGAAAAGTAAGGATACAGGACAATTAGTATTATATAAGTAGTGTAATAATTCATAACTTGAGTCGAGCAAGTGTATTTCGTTTTTAGAACTATTTTGGGGTCTAGTGGGAAAAATTCAAGGATGACGAATTAAACCTTTTAGAGCACTAGTAATAATGTGTTATCTTATTCAATGAACCTGAAAAGATGGTAATTTTACAATGAAAGTCCAAATATGTGTTTTGTGGATGATGAATTCCAGGCTATTTATAGTAAAAGGAAAAACCCGGGCGTTTTACAAACTAAAGAAACTGATCCTTAAATATCTTTTGATGAACACTAAGCTACTTTATTGAGGTTATTAGTCAAAGGGATTTAAATTCGTTGGTTTTCAAAACGTACATTCATAACATTGCGTGAGGACATTGCAATATCTTAGTATGGGGGAATTTGGTATGTGCTAAATTACACATACCTTTTATTCACTATAATATGCCAAAAAGACCAAAAACATACCAAAAATATGTTGTATTTATGTGTTTTGTGTTTATCATGTGCAGGGAACGGATAATGGACAAAAAGACAAAATCAAGCCAAAAACAACAAAATCAAGCACGAGATTGGAAAGAGCGTGAAGAAGCTAAGGCCGATGATGTGCATTTATCAAAGTGGATTCCAAAACCAAGCCCTAAAATCCAAAATCCTCAAAACAACCGTTAAAACCCTTACACCGTTAATCCAAAAATGTTTCACCATTAGTCCCTAAACTTTGCATTGTTAGTCCTTTTGCTAACTAAGGACTAATGGTCGTTATGATTTCACATAACATTGTTATAGTGTTATTTTAACACTTAATTAAACCCGGGCCCAAATTCTAAAACAACCAAAACCCTCCAAGCCCAATTATACCGAACCCAAGGTCAACATTCAAACTAAGGTCAAAAAACAGTAAAAGAAAAAGGGCGGGTGAATGAACTGTTCATCATCCCTCTCATTTACCTGCGTAAAACAAACAGGGTAAAATCCCCACATGTCACTATCAATCACATGCTCCTCTCATGCACACAAGGAAAGCATGACACTCTCAACATCCTGCCACGCTGGCAATCCACAAAGTTGCACATTAAATCAAGGGCCAAGATCACATTTCAATGGTTAAATCAAGGATGGATGGCTGGGATCTTTTCTTTGCGAGTACTCAAGGCTTTTTACTCACATAAGAAGCACAATCCACCTCATGGACGCTCCTCAAGTATTCTATAAATAGGATTTAGATTTTTCAGTTTAGTTGTTCCCAATTTATGCATTTAAAATTGGTTTACCATTTTACTTACCTTGTCAATTTACTTATCAGTAATTTACTTTACAATTGTCATTTACTTTTCATTGTATTGTACTCTTTCATTATCAATAAATAAAAATCATAAAAATATTTCCATTTCCATTTTCTTGTTCATTTACTATCAAGTCATTCCCTTCTCACTTAATTCTGTCCGTACATGTTCATTGAGTTACCATAAGCTTGTTTGAGCTTTATTGTTTGAAGTTCGAAGTTACATCTTGGTTTTGGAATCAATTTCGCATTTGGAATTGGTTTTGATATGGGATCTAAAAGCTTGCTTAAGCTTGGTTTGATTTGTTTTGATGCTGATTCAGAAGTTGATTAGTGGGTTTTAGGATTAGTTTTAGGTCTTCATCAAGTTCTAAGGAACTCTTGTAAGTTTCAAAGTTCAATCTTTAGTCATATTTTGCATTTGCTTATAATGCTTATTTGAGTGCTTAATTCTGAATCTAGTTGCTTATTGTCACTTGTTTTTATGCTTAGATAATCTGTTTTACTTGTTCTAGTTCTAATCTTAAGTTTTCAGGTTTGTGCCTAAAATTGTCAAAAAATCCATCAATTCTTGCATAATCTGTTTTCATGTTGTTCTTGCTTATTTTATGGTTTAGATTTGCTAATTAGGTTGTTATTAAGCTGTTTAGTATTTGGTATTTATAGTTTGAGTTTTGAAATTGCATTTAGAAAGCTTATTTTGGTAAACCGTCCTTAAAGGATTCTTTAGATCATATGTTTAAGTCAAAGTCAAATATGTTCTTGCCAATTTCAGTCGTTAAGTTTTGCTTAGATTCACTTTAAATCAAGTTTTAGATAAAATTTATCTAGTTTGGATCACTTTTTGATCCTAACTCAAAATTTTTAAAGGTATTTTAGTTTATGTGGTTGTCAAAACTGTTTTTGTGTAATTAACTTTGATTCTGAGATTTGGAGTATAAAATGTGTTTTAACATGTCCATTTTAGTCTCTTAATCAGTTCTAATGTCTGGTCAATAGGTTTAGTTAACTATTTCATAGTTTTTCCAATTTGTACCCATTTTCAAGTATGAATTGTCAGTTATACAGTCCAATGACCAAGTCTTTAGTTCAAATTTAGATAGGTTAGATTTTGATTTAGGTTCTGAATTTTGGAGCACTAATAGATTAGAATGTAGAATTTAGGATTTTGAGCTTATTTTGAAGTTTAAAACTTATTAGCTTATCTGTTTCAAAGCTCAAAGTTGCCTAATTGTCTTGTTTAGGACTGCTAGTCTTAAACTGCTTATAGTTGTTTAGTGCTTAATCTTAGTTAATGTTGCTTAATCTGCTTTTAAATAAGTGTGTTGTTCTTAGTTAATGATCATAAAAAAGGTTTAGTAGCTTTAGCTTTTATAGATTGACTTTGTTTGAGCTCTTAGTTCAAAGCAGTTAGATTTTAAAGTCAATTAGTTCACTTCTGCAAATTTAGTCATCTGTGGCTTATTAAGCCAACTTCTAAGCTTATTAGTCACCAAAAAGCTAAAGTCCTTTTGTTAATATTGTTTTAAAAGCTGAGTTTTAGCTTTTCCAAAAAGAAAAACTGAAAAAATTATAAAAAGGAGAAGTCAGGGGTGAGCAAGGCTCGAACCCCTGACCTCAATCCTTTTTACACCTTTACCACACACACCACAACCAACTGCCCTGGGGTCTTTTTCGTTTATAGGTTGTTTACAAATAATATTTAAACTGTGTTTGGGCTCATAGTTATATAAGCTACTTCGTGAGCTTATTTCATTTTCTGTGGCTTATTGGTTGTGGCTTATTCAAATCTCGTAATTTTCCTGTGATTTATACATTACTAGCTACTTTCTAAGTTTTTTTTCGTAATTTTTTGTCATAGTTTTATATTTTTAGTGAATTTATTTAGATTGAAATCTTTAAAAAATCATAAAAAATAAAATATAAAAAAAAAATAATAATAAAAAATTTAGGAAATTTTCTTTAATCATAATTTAGGTTTAGAAATTAAATTTACGTTTGTAGGGCTTAAATTTGATGTTCTTGCTTAATTGTCGCGTTTATTAATTCCCGTTTATGTTTTTAAGCTTACGTTTTTAATTGTCGTTACTTGCTTACTTGTTTTCGTGCATTTATTTACTTGTCATTTATATTTAGTAGGACTTAGAAAACCAAAATCAAAATATTTTTACCATTCAAAACGCGCGATCACGAACGTTTCCGAGTTTCAATTCACGACTTCGTTGGGGAATAAACGACCCGGGAGAGATTTGAAGTTGCTTTGGTTAAAAGTTAATTTCTTAAATCTTTTGGAAATACTATCTATACTATAATTGTTTACATCCTTATATATTATATATAGTGTGTTTGGACGTATTAATTTTTGACGCCGCTGCCGGGGAAGCCGTGTTACGATTTTCATGTTTCGTTCGAAGATTAGTGTTTTGAAGAACCTTCCTCGTGAAGTTATCGCTTTCCAATTGTAAATATTTTCTTCTAATATATAAATATAAAAATACAAAAATATTTTATTTTCTCGATTTTTGTGAATATATATATATTAAATAATCACAAATACTATTCCTAAAGTATTTGAAAATTCCAAAAAAAAAATTAAATAACCAACAAAACAACCGTGATGTCAAATCGGCTCACCTCTAGATTACGAACTATAAGAGAAGTTTAAGGCGGGTTTGAGAACATCACCCAAAAGGAGAAGGGTTATTCTAAATAGCGCATCGCGCTTACGAGCTCCTTCGCTTTCTTGTGAGTAATTTAGAGAGCTACCGTGTACTTTTGATTTATCGGTCCCAAAATTTTTTTCTCTTTGTTTTTAAAATACATATAAACCCCAAAAATAATCTCCGTAACCTCAAATCCGTTTAATTCTTTCTCTTATCCTTTATTTGTTTAATTCTAATGAGGTCATACTTACAACCTAGTTGCTACGGGTGTGGAGGTCTTTTAGACGGTTCGATTTGTCGACAATGTAATTGCGAAAGGTGTGGAAATATACGTTATAGATGAATTTGTTTTCATTGTAAATATGATACAAATCCTAATTCTCTCAAATTTTCCGACTACCCTCCACAACCCCAGTACGAGACGTATATTTGTGAGTTATGTGGAAACGATGCTCATTATGGTTACGATTGTCCACCTCAAGTTCCGTTTGTTTACAATCAGAACCCGTGTTTCGATCAAAACTTCGATAATAATTTTCCACTAACTTCACCGAATTTTTCACAACAAAATCTTGTTTGTGAAAACTGCGGGGGTCCTCATGCGACTTTTCAGTGTCAACCGATGAACCAAAATTTCAATTATTCTAATTCTTTCGGTTTTGACCAAATTCAACCCCCGCAGCAGTTCGACAATCATCAGCCTCAGGAAATTCCAGAAGTCATTCCTTTTATTGAAAGTAAAGAATGGATTGAAACAAAGAACGAGCTTTATAAAATGATGGAAGCTTATACGGAAAGAATGAATCAACAACGTGAGCAGGAGGCTTTACTTGCAGCTCAAAGAGAGCAAGAATTACTTGCCCAAAAGCAAGCAGCTCAAGAAAAGGAAGAACCACCACAAAACTCTGACTTTCGTCAACTTATTGAAGAAATATGTGGTACAAAAGTTTGTGAAGAGCAAAAGCAAAATATGGAAGATACGATGCTAGAATTGCTTAAAGATTGTCGACAAAAAGAGATTTATTGTGCGCATAATGATGTTGAAGATCTAATTGAGAGTGCTCTTAATTCTAAACTTCTATCAATAAAGTCAAAATCTCAACGTCTCGTTCAGGAAAAGCAGGAAGTAAAGAATATCGCAGAGCCGACAGCTAAACGTCGAACTCATATTACATCGTGTTTACAGAATTTCAAAGTTATTCACAAGGAGAGCATTATTCCTTTGAATAATACACCTCAAATTTCTCCGGTTAATGCAATCACACACGACTTACCAAGTGAGTGTGATTTGCCCGTTAATGATGAATCTTCTCCGACTTTTACAACTTTCTCGAATCCTCTCTTTGATTCTAACGACGATTTTTCTTCTAGTGATGACGAGTCACTTTCTAATGAGGACGTTCCGAAAGAAAATTTCAAAATTTATTCGAACCCTCTTTTTGATGACGAAGAAATCATTTCTACCAAGATAGATCCGCATTCCTTTAATGCCGAGTCTAATCTTATCGAATCTTTGCTTAATCGAGATACTTTGATTGATTCTTCACCTAAGTTTGATTATCTTCTTGAGGAGTTCTCCGGTAAACTCGCTCATATCAATCCAATTCCACCGGGAATTGAGGAAGCCGACTTTGATCTAGAGGAAGAAATCCGTCTTGTTAAGAATTTGTCGTATGATAATTCATCTCCACGACCGCCGGAAGAACTTAATGCGGAAATTGCTGATACGATTCTTGAGTCTCTCTCTCCATCTCCTATCCCCGTTGAGGATAGTGACTCTCATATGGAGGAGATCGACTTATTTCTTGCTACGGATGACTCGATGCCATCGGGCATTGAGAATGACGACTATGACTCGGAAGGGGATATTCTTTTTCTTGAAGAATTGCTTAGCAATGATCCCCTTCCCCTTCCCGAAATTGAGTCATCTAACCTTGATCATTTTAATGATCCGTCATCTCCTCGTCCTCCTCCGGAACCACCGGATGTTGAGATTTACTTAAATTTTGAGCCCGATGCGGGTATTTTGACGACCAAAATGGTAAAGGGTATTTCTGAACATTATGTTCTTATGCCTAATATTTTACCCACCCTTGATCCGGATTCGGACTTCACTCCTTCTCACGATTCCCTCGGATCCGGAAACAAGATTTTTGATCCAGGGATATTCATTGAAGTCCAATCCGAGAGACTTTTATCACGGGATGAATTTTCTATCTCATTCATCCGTGATCCTCTTTCTCCAGTGTTTGACACTTTGCTTCCGTTTTCGTCCGAAAACGAGGACAAAGTGTTCAATCCTGGTATTCTCACTTCTCATCTTTTATCTCATCGGGACAAAATCATTTCTGATTTTTCTAAGAGCCCGATGATGATTTCTGGAGGGGACATTCCTCACTTGGATGTCCCGTTTCTATCTCCCTTGATCAAGCTCAAGTATGGGGGATTGAGTCAGGCTCAAGACTCGGTGAACAAAAATAAGCGCTTCGTGGGTGGCAACCCATGCTTATCCTTCTATTTTCTTTCTTATTTCTAATAATATGACTTGAGGAGGCTCGCTTCTTCTCTTTCTCGTGTTTGTGGTTTGTGTTGTTATTGTCCAGGATTTCTCGGATTTTTGACGACTCTCGTGTTTGTGGTTTTGTCCATCGATCGTCTTCAAAATCCTCTTCATAACTTGGGAATTCGATATCCTTAAATCATTATCGACTAACGTTTATCTTTTTGCATACTTAATAAACGGCTTAAGATTTACGTAGATACCCTTTTAAAACATTGAGGACAATGTTTCGTTCTAGTATGGGGGGTTATCTATCGATATGATTTACTTGCATGCTCACGCAACCTTGTTTTTTACATATATATATATATGCCTTTTTGAGAAAAAAAATTGTGTTTAAACACCAATTTTTGGCTTTCCGCTGGTGAGAGTAAGAGTATACTTTTGACTTGACCGGGCGTGATGAGCCCTAGCTAGACCCCTTAACCATTATAAACTTTAGCTTTTGCTAGTCTTTTATACAAGAAGCTTTAAAATGCGAATTCTAGCTTATTCAAGCCAAGATTTTGAAAGTTTCCATAATTGACTTTAAAAATGCAAACTAGTTTATTAGGCTAAGTATTCGCGGATCTTTTTATTAAAGATTTTAAATTACGAAGAACGAAAAATGATAAAGCAAAATATAAGTTGGAATGCTAAACGTGGAATAGTTGGATTTCTTTAAGGCTTATAGATGTTAATTGCGGCTTTTTCTCCCATTAGCTTGTCTCACTTATATGCATAAATGTTTAATAAATAAGGTTGTCCGGTTCAACTTAATTTTTAGTAACTTTCATTTGATTTGGTAGTCGATGATTCGAATTGTGGCTTATTATATGCATCACATGGTTTATTTCTTTACTTATACCTTAAAGAGCCTTAAGGTATATGGTATGAATAGAGTTAATCATTTTTGTTACTTTTTGCCTTAAAGAGCCTAAGGGTATATGGCATAAGTAATACTAATCATGAAATTATTTGTACCTTAAAGAGTCTTAGGGTATATGGTACTTATAAAATTAGTGATTGGAAAAATGTTGCTTAATTATTTTCACTTTAAAGAGCTTAAGGGTATATGATGTAAATAATATTACTTGATTTATGTCTTAAAGAGCCTTCGGGTATATGACTTAAGTAAAATCTTGAGATACAAAATTAGGATTTGCGGGAGGAAAAGTAAGTACACAATTAGTATTTATAAGTAGGGTTAGCATTCTTAACTTGTATCGAGCAATGATTTCGTTTTTGAACTTAGTTTGGGGGCTAGTGAAAAATCAAGGATGACGAATTTATCTTTTTGAGAACTAGTAATAATGTGTTTCTTATTCAATGATCCTAAAAGTTGTAATTTTACAATGAAAGTCAAATATGTGTTTTGTGATGATGAATCAAGGCTATTTATAGTAAAAGGTAAAAACCAGGGAGTTTTAAAAACTAACGATCCTTAAATCTCTTTTGATGAACACTAAGCTACTTTATCGAGGTTAATAGTCAAAGGGATTTAAATTCGTTGGTTTTCAAAACGTACATTCATAACATTGCGTGAGGACACGGCAATATCTTAGTATGGGGGAATTTGGTATGTGTTAAATTACACATACCTTTTATTCACTATAATATGCCAAAAAGACCAAAAACATACCAAAAATGTGTTGAATTTGTGTGTTTTGTGTTTATCATGTGCAGGGAACGGATAATGGACAAAAATACAAAATCAAGCCAAAAAGAACAAAATTAAGCACGAGATTGGAAAGAGCGTGAAGAAGCCAAGGCCGATGATGTGCATTTATCAAAGTTGATTCCAAAACCAAGCTCTAAAATCCAAAATCCTCAAAACAACCATTAAAACCCTTACACCGTTAATCCAAAAATGTTTCACCATTAGTCCCTTAACTTTACATCGTTAGTCCTTTTGCTAACTAAGGACTAATGGTCGTTATGATTTCACTTAACATTGTTATAGTGTTATTTTAACACTTAATTCCGGGCCCAAATTCTAAAACCACAAAAACCCTCCAAGCCCAATTATACCGAACCCAAAGTCAACATTTAAACTAAGGTCAAAAAACAGTAAAAGAAAAAGGGCGGGTGAATGAACTGTTCATCATCCCTCTCATTTACCTGCGTAAAACAAACAGGGTAAAATCCCAACATGTCACTATCAATCACACACTCCTCTCATGCACACAAGGAAAGCATGGCACTCTCAACAACCTGCCACGCTGGCAATCCACAAAGTTGCATATTAAATCAAGGGCCAAGATAACATTTCAATGATTAAATCAAGGATGGATGGCTGGGATCTTTTCTTGGAGAGTACTCAAGGCTTTCTACTCACATAAGAAGCACAATCCACCTCATGGATGCTCCTCAAGTCTTCTATAAATAGGATTTAGATTTTTCAGTTTAGTTGTTCACAATTATATAATGCAGTTTAAAATTGGTTAAACCAATTTTACTTACCTTGTCAATTTACTTATCAGCAATTTACTTTACAATTGTCATTTACTTTTCATTGTATTGTACTCTTTCATTATCAATAAATAAAAATCATAAAAATATTTCCATTTCCATTTTCTTGTTCATTTACTATCAAGTCATTCCCTTCTCACTTAATTCTGTCCGTACATGTTCATTGAGTTACCAGTAGATCGGTGTTAGAGCATTATAGTTTAAGTTCGAAATACATCATGGGTTATGCGAATCAATTCGCATTTGGAATTGTTTTGATAATGGGATCCTAAAAGCATGCATGTAAGCTTGGTTTATTCTGTTTTTGATGCTTGAGTCAGAAGTTGATTAGTGGTTTTAGGATTAGATTTAGTGTCTTCATCAAGGTTGCAAAGGAACTCTGTAAGTTATTCAAAAAGTTCAATCTTATAGTCATATTTTGCATTTGGCTTATAAATGCATATTTAGAGTGCCTAATTCTGAACTAGTTGCTTGTGTCACTTGTTTTTATTCTTATATAATCTGTTTTACCTAGTTCTAGTTCAAGATCTTGAATTTTTCAGGTTGTTCCTAAAATGACAAAAAAAATAAATCATCAATCTGTGCATAATTCGGATTTCATGTTGTTCTTGCTTATTTTATGGTTTAGATTTGCTAATTAGGTTGTTATTAAGTTGTTTAGTATCTGGTATTCATAGTTTGAGTTTGAAATTGCATTTAGAAAGCTTATTTTGGTAAAAACGCGTCCTTAAAGGATTCATTTAGATCGATTATGTTAAGGGTCAAAGTCAAATATAGTTTTTTCTTGCCAATTTCAGTCTTTATACATCTGTATTGAGAAAATTCGTAGGATGTTTTTGTAACATCTGTATCCGTGTTGGGGCACAAACCTCGAGTACTGGTTTGATTACAGTTTATTACGTTAAGGTTCGGTGTCATGAGCTTAGGGCAATAATACATGTTTTAGACTATTGAATGTGTTTCATAGTCTACTATTACTTCGATCTTGTGGTCCACGCTATTTCCTGATAAACCTATGAATTCACTCAACAATTTTGTTGACGTTTTAGCATGTTTTAATCTCAGGTGCTGAGGCATAAGCTTGGATGGGAGCCGTGACGGATATCTATTAGAGGGATTCTGATTTCTTAAATTTAATGAAACTTTTGTCTTATAAAATCTTAATGTCTTTTTATCAAAACTATGAGACCTAACGTGAAAACTCTGATCTTTTGTAATGACATTGAATGAATCTTATTTTTAACGTCCATTTAAGGTCGTTTTCTATATCTTGATTTTTGTACTTTGACGTAGCACCCCATTGTTACCTTTCCGCTGCGACCTAATTTTGGGGGTTGTTACATTTTGATCCTAACTCAAGTTTTTGAAAGGTATTTTAGTTTCTGTGGTTGTTAAAACTGTTTTTGTGTAATTAACTTTGATTCTGAGATTTGGAGTATAAAAAGTGTTTTAACATGTCCATTTTAGTCTCTTAATCAGTTCTAATGTCTGGTAAATAGGTTTAGTTAACTATTTCATAGTTTTTCCAATTTGTACCCATTTTCAAGTATGAATTGTCAGTTATACAGTCCAATGACCAAGTCTTTAGTTTAAATTTAGATAGGTTAGATTTTGATTTAGGTTCTAAATTTTGGAGCACTAATAGATTATATTGTAGACTTTAGGATTTTGAGCTTATTTTGTAGTTTAAAACTTATTAGCTTATCTGTTTCAAAGCTCAAAGTTGCCTAGTTGTCTTGTTTAGGACTGCTAGTCTTAAACTGCTTATAGTTGTTTAGTGCTTAATCTTAGTTAATGTTGCTTAATCTGCTTTTAAATAAGTGTGATGTTCTTAGTTAATGATCATTAAAAAGGTTTAGTAGCTTTAGCTTTTATAGATTGAGTTTGTTTGAGCTGTTAGTTTAAAGCAGTTAGATTTTAAAGTTAATTAGTTTACTTCTGCAAATTTAGTCATCTGTGGCTTATTAAGCCAATTTATGAGCTTATTTGTCACCAAAGAGCTAAAATCGTTTTGTTAATATTGTTTTAAAAAGCCGAGTTTTAGGAAATTTTCTTTAATCATAATTTAGGTTTAGAAATTAAATTTACGTTTGTAGGGCTTAAATTTGATGTTCTTGCTTAATTGTCGCGTTTATTAATTCCCGTTTACGTTTTTAAGCTTATGTTTTTAATTGTCGTTACTTGCTTACTTGTTTTCGTGCATTTATTTACTTGTCATTTATATTTAGTAGGACTTAGAAAACCAAAATCAAAATATTTTTACCCATTCAAAATGCGCGATCACGAACGTTTCTGAATTTCAATTCACGACTTCGTTGGGGAATAAACGACCCGGGAGAGATTTGAAGTTGCTTTGGTTAAAAGTTAATTTCTTAAATCTTTTGGAAATACTATCTATACTATAATTGTTTACATCCTTATATATTATATATAGTGTGTTTGGACGTATTAATAGTGGTGGGTCAAAATGAACTCTTGCAGTACTTTCATGGTGGATCTGTGTGAGGTCACTCAGGTGTCAAAGTCACTAGTCATAAAATCTGTTCAGTGGTGTATTGGAAAGGACATAGGAAACAAGTCAAGCAGTTTGTGAGAGAATGTTTGGTTTGTCATAAGTATAAGCCTGATTTGGTAGCCTACCCTAGACTTCTACAACCTTTGCCTATTCCTCAAACTATATGGTTTAGTATTTCAATGGATTTCATAAAAGGCCTACCAAAGTCTCAGAATAAGAATGTAATTTTTATGGTAGTTGACAGATTAAGCAAGTATGCACATTTCATACCTTTAACACACCCTTTCAATGCAGCACAAGTAGCTCAAGTTTTCTTGGATAATGTGTATAAGTTGCAAGGAATGTCTGAGTCTATAGTCTCTGACAGGGATAAGATTTTCTTGAGCACCTTTTGGAGGGAATTGTTCAAGTTAGAGCAAGTCAAACTGCTGATGTCTATATCCTATCATCCTCAGACTGATGGATAAAGAGAGGTAGTAAACAGATGTTTGGAGGGGTATTTAAGATGTATGACTAGTGAACACCCAAAAGAATAGACGAAGTGGTTGTCCTTGGCTGAACTATGGTATAATTCAACATTTCATATTACTACCAAGTCAACTTCCTTTGAAATCATGTATGTCTAAACACCACTAATTAATGTCCCTTATCTAGCTGGATTAAGCAAAGTGGAGGCTGTGGATAGGACTTTAAAGGCTAGAGAGGATGCTATCCAAACATTGAAATTCCACCTAGCCAGAGCTCAAAATAGAATGAAGCAACAAGCTGACAAGGGCAGGACTAAGAGAAGCTTTGAAATAGGAGATTGGGTGTTGTTAAAGCTACAAGCCCATAGAAAAGTAACTGTGAGAATGGGCAAACATCACAAGTTTTCTCCTAAGTATTTTGGTCCTTTTAAAGTGCTTGCTAAGATTGGAAAGGTAGCTTATCAGTTGGAGTTGAATTCACAGGCACAAATTCACAATGTATTTCATGTGTCACAGTTAAAGAAACATAAGGGTGAAGTTTCAACTGACCAACAAGTCTTGATACCACACTGTGATCAAGATGACTTATTGACATCTCACCCTTTGACTTTATTGGATAAAAAGATAGTCAAGAAGAGTAGCAGTCTATGGCTTGATCTAGTGGACAAATGGGAGTATTGAAGATGCTACATGGGAACCTCTGGATAAGTTGACTAAGGATTGCCCAGACTTTGATTTGAATTCTTGAGGACAAGAATTCTTTTAAGGAGGATGGATTGATAAGTTGCAATAAGTTGTTATTGCTGATTGTGACACGTGAGGGGCACGTGGCTGGTTTAAACCAGGCACGTGAGGTGCACGTGTGCAATACCACTCTTGGCTCTAACAGTTTTTCCCGCCAAAGCCACCTCTTTAAATAGTTGTTAAATCTCATTTACATTTCTTAGCTTGTAAAATTGTAATCTTCTTCCCTTTCATTCCTAACTACTTTGTAACTGTTCTGTAACTAGTAATCAATCCAAAGAACTCTTTTTCGATCTTGATTCTCAATTGCGATAGATCCTGAATTGTTCTTTAACAACTTCGAGTCAAATCCTGATTGTTATTCTATCTTTGTTAATTGGTACTTATCAACATGTCGATCAATATAACATTTGATAATGAATGAAAAGGAAAGACATTAATGGGTGTCTCATTCCGGTGGAGAAAGAAACTTTCTTAGAAACATACATGGACCGTGATGTTGTTCTTTTTGTTTGTTTTCTTTAACTAACGAGGTTTCTATTGCCCGCACGTTATGACGGGATGAAACAATCTTGAACATCGAATTTTGATTTCTTTTATTTTATTTTTTCATCTGGTATGATTATATTTTTAGTTCGGGTTTTATAGCTTAAGAGTTTTGTGTATTTTGAATTTGGATGATCTAGTTAAAACACTAACTTAACTAATCCAAATTCTGGTGGAACCAACTTGTACTCAAGGTCATCTTTGATTTTCCGGGGTAGAGTGTATTTTTCAAATCCCACACGACATTTGAATATCAATACGTCTAGAAGTGTTAAATCGTAGTTTTCAATGCCTCATCTAAATTTAAAACAATATATTTTTAGCTACACATATAAAAGAAATAGAAATCACGTATGAATAGGGTTTGTTTGGCTTCTAATTTTGATAGAGCCAAATAAATAATAACTACGGAGTAATTGTTATTGTTGATCCCCTTGTAAATAGTTCATCAGGAATAGGAGATTGTAAAGTAGATAGACAAACATAACAGTTGTTAATGTTGACCCCTTTCTAAATACTACTAGTATTTCATTAAGGAAGAATCGAACTCCGAACCTCCTTTCTAAAAAAGAAGTCATCACCCACCTGTGTTTGTTTCTCCAAAACATACGTATAACAGTAATTCGTTTATAAGAAAAAACCACTAAAATTCCTAAAAATATCTGCAATGATCTTACACAATTGTCCTGGACGAAACTTCTTGATTGTGGAGCATATCATAGTTACCGACTGACGAAAAGCCATTTGATATTAATTGATTTTATTATGATAATTAACAAGCAACATTCTGCATCCGTGTTTGATAGATATTAAACAGATTTGGGCATCTCTGTATCTTCTACAAAAATCAAAATATTATAATAGTTTGTTCCAAAATAATAGAACATTTAAATTTAAAGTAAATAAGGCCATATTTAGACAGATACTTTGGAAATATTCCAAATATTATGATTAGAAAATTTTCACGCGTTTTCATTCTTGGATAGTAACAGCAAATAAACATCAAATTATCAATTTTTATGATTATTACAACACAGCATTATCCATTTAAGTTTTAAAAAAAAGACTAAAAAACAATAATTGTCAATGTTATACTTATAGTTATACCGGTCTTTGTTGCCTCCTGGATAGATACTCTCTAGATATATGGATAATATAACTGATGACCTGAAACCAACATCTGGATCCCTATGCTCATATATGTACATGTACACACGACCTAAAACAACTTTGTGTTAGAAATATTTTTTTTCTTTATCTTAAACGTAAAATGTTATGCAATTACTTATTTTAGAACTACTAGCTAGGATCGATCCAAGCTCTCCTTGTAAACCTTTGTTTCTTGATCAACTAGGTCGAGTCTAGTTTTTCACATGCTTAGTAGTGGTGGAGCTAGGAAATCTAGGTATGCCTTCTTTGATTAGCAAAGTATCCTGAGTTAATTCAGAGTAGTAAAATCTAGTAATCTCGAACCATACGGAAATCAAAACTTTTAAAAGATAGATTTCATATTAGTAAATCTAGGAGTAAAACAAATGACGTGCCATTTTTTATAGTAACTAGCTATCACATGAATCTCCAATTACATTATTTTAGGGAGATGATTTGCAAATATTAGGTTTTGATTTTCACACTCAATTGTATAACCGATTAAAGCATAATGCATACAATGTATAACTGTCTGTCTAATGCACAAGTTGAAGTGTCTCAATTAAAAAGTTAAGCTTATCTTTAATTTGTAAATCAAATATATGCTTAATTTAGGATTTCAAATTAGGTGTTGTTTGAAAAACACTTAATTGACTTAGGGGGTGTTTGGGATTGAGTTTGCAGATAGATTATTTGATTGTTGCGTTTTTAAAACGCCAATAATCAGTTTTAGGTGTTTGGCAAACAAACTTCAAAAAGCAATTATTTGCGTTTTAATGCTTTTAATATGACGTTATGAAACCAGTACTCACCCCCTACTTTTTGATACCGTGATCTACTTTTCCTACTTTATTACTATAATGCACTTGTCATGTTTTACATATGTTCTATTTTGTCTTTTTCATATCTCTTTTGGTAAATGCATTATTAAAGTTTTTAAATAATTTGTTTCAAATTACATAATCAAATCCAAACACTATGTTTCATAATCACGTTTTGTAACAGCCAATTATTATCCGTTTTCAAAACGCATAATCTATTTTGAATAAGCAATCTCAAACACCCTTTTAATATGCAAAAAAGTGAATTAATTAAGTCATATCAAAATTGTTTATTAATGACTTAATTGATAAAGATTGTTGAAAATATAAAGTGATAAAATTGAGGCTGTTCACATTAAGTCATCTGTTAATTAAACACAACTTAATCAAAAAATTAAACAAACATGCCCTGTTGACCGAGTATTCAACCTTCAATAGCGAAAAGTTCCAAATACGTTAAATGAATGTGACAAGAACTTTAAAAAGAAAATGACGTGTTTACTTATATTTTCAGTCGACCTCATTGAATTTGGTTTACTAAATGTATACAATTGCAACCTTAATTGATTGATTGACGTATTAGGCAAATGCCAAGAAGTTGCAATGCTTTCGTTTTCAACTTTCAAGTTTTAATCAATCTTTCTATATGGTATTTTAGAGGTGCAATTATAATTTCCACCATTTGGTGTTTACTAGACGAGTACCCGCGCATAGCGGCGGAAATTTCTAGCGGCCGATAATTAACGATAAATGATATTGTGGTAAGTTTTTTCGTGTAACGTTTAAAATAGAACGTGAAAATATCAAAATGTAAATGCAAACGGTTGTAACATGCGATAATTGAACACTGACGGAAAAATTATTGATATGTATAAAACAACATATAAAAACATTTAGTGAAACTGAAAGCTAAATATTACATCAATTTATGTGATAAATCTAACAACGCACGTTTCTCCTCACGTAAAACTTCTTGCTACACGACATTTGAGGTGTAGACTCCTTCTTGACTGAACTCTTTGACTGGTTTTATAGCGACAAATATTTATAGTGACATTTTGGTTAAGTGTTTTGTGTAACGTTTATGCATATAACGTAAAATGATTAAAATTTAGTTGAAAGATGTTTCAACATATAATCATTCGAGTACTCGCGCCTAACGGCAGCGGTGTCTAGTTTTTGACAAAATTCCAGCGGCGAATATTTTCTTTTTCCGAAAAACTGTATATTTGTCGCTTAAAAATCCTTTTCGAAAAGCTATTTTTCTGAAGACATGATTGCACAGCAGCAAGAGTGTATACAGATTATTATGTTTTTCTGAAAGCATAGTGGTGGCGACGTTTATTTACCGACAAACAACTTATTTGACACGCAATGTTTTCTATAGATTATTGTGATTTATATAGTAATTTTAATTTTTTTTTACTAAATTGACATTCTTTACTATTTCGTTGGTATTAAAAAATGTGAAAGGATTATTCTAACTTTGATAAGTATAATATTACTTCTTTATTTTTTTTGGTATAAAAAGCTTTTATTTCAGCATGAATTTTTTTCGACATATAATGTGGCTGAATTAGTTTTAATGCTTGAAGACTCAAACAATTGGTCTTATTGATTTGATGCTTTCTCATGTTAATTTTTTATTAGATACTGTAACACACTTTCGAGGTTGGCTTTTTAATTTCATTTAATATGCCAAACATATTGTTATCGGGACAAGTTAGGGTTGACATATTTTTCTTAACGGGTTACCGAGTCAACGCGATAAGACCCGACAAATGCAATTAATTTCTTTTCTAAATTATACCTTGTAAACCAAATTAGCTTTTTCATTACATGAGACCACAAATATCTTGTGCATGATACGTTGACACTTATGGTTCGTTTGGTAGGACGGAATGAAATGTCAAATGAATAGAATAAACGATGTAATGGAATAAATAGTGTAATGTAATGATTCATTACCGTTATTAATCATGTTTGGTTTGTATAGTAAGACGTAATGAATCGATAATAAAAATACTAAAATACCCATTGAGGATAGAAAGTTTATTTAATGTGGTTAATTAATTGTGGTGTTTTATGTAATTTTGATTCCATTACGGGATGTAATAAAAAAAAGATGGGGCCCTAAGGAATGATATTGGTGTAATGAGTCATTACATCTTATAATTGTAAACAAACAACATTTTTTAAATTATATCATAATAATCTTTTACATTTTCTTTTTAATTGCAACATACCAAACACCATGTTAAAATGTATATTATAGTCGGATTACATGACCCAAAGAAGGCAATTAGTTATGTCGGGCTTAAATATGAAGGTATTAGGAAGGTTAGTGATCTTACTATATGAAATTAAATCACTAAATTCTCACTGTTATAGTGAATTAAAACACTTACACTTTACCTTGATAATTAGCCTGTATATCATATGTCGACAAGTGAATTAGAAACATGCCTCAGGCTTTGTAAACTTTATTTTATAAACTCCGATGTAGTGAGTCAAGCATCGACATGATAGACTTAGGGGTGCAAACAAGCCAAGCTTTTATCAAGCAACTCGAGCTCGAGCTCGAGCTTGACTCGATCGAGTCGAGCTTTTATCGAGCTCAAGCCCAATAAATAGGCTCGAAACATATAATGAGCCGAGCTCGAGCTTTTGATAGCTCGGCTCGAGCTTTTATCGAGCTTTTTCGAGCCTTAATATAAATATATTTTCATATTATTTTTATATAAGTAAGTAAGGGCTAATTTGAATACTAACATAATTATAAGGACTTACCCTATAAAAATTGATTATAATATTATAGAAGTATCCTTTAAACCTTAATTATCTTTAACCATTTGCATTCTAACGTTTTGTATTCTACATATCTAAACGATGCACACTTCTTACCTCTTGAGTTCATAATCACTTCATTATTAGGTATCAGCCATGGTTATAGTTTTTCTGTTTACTCTTATATTAATCTAGTTTGGTTTTTCAGCCATGGTTATAGTTTTTTTTGTTACTCTTATATTAATCAAATTTGCTTTTTCAGCCATGGTTATAGTTTTTTTTTGTTTTACTTATCACACAAGTTTCACCCAGATCGTAAGTTTTATTTATACCTTCGTTTAGTAATGAACTCAATGTCATTGGCTTCATATTGATGGATTTAGATATTAAATATTATTTTATATATATTCAAGCTTTTCAAGCAAAGCTCGAGTTTTGCTCGAATCCTACTCGAGCCGAGCTCAAGCCTGGATGGTTAAAGCTTGACGAGCTATCAAGCCGAGCTCGAGCCTACCTTTTACTTTCTGAGCCGAGCTTGAGCCTTGTTGAGCTCGGGCTTGGCTCGGCTCGATTACACCCCTAGATAGACTTGACAAAGTCTTTTGGTTGTGATTCCTTTTTGCATCACAATGTTCAAGAACTTAATATACTTCTATGTGAAAATCTTGAAGAAAAAATAAGGGTATAACTTTTATTCTGAAATCAAACTTTGAACATGTTTACTACTCTCATATATGTATACATTAAATTATTGTTAGCTGAACATGAAACATTGAGAAAGCTACCCAAGAACCGATTAAAAAAATCAATATTGTTCATCTTTGATATGAAAGAATACTTAACCAGATTTACAACCAATTTGTACTAATATATATAAAGTAAAAGTCTATAATAAGATGCATGAATACAGATTAATTTTAAAAATACTACCATAGAATAAACATGTTACCACTAAGATTGAACAAAGATCATTTTTAATAATAGCCTATCACTATGAACAACCTACCACTACGAGCATATATAGGCTGACATTTTGTGTGCATTGGTTGCCGTTTGTTTGATAATTCAACCTAAAATAACTAAACTGACTTATTTTTTCTTCTCGGATCTAAAAACAAACACTATCAGATTTGAGATGCCAAGACATGCAAATAAATCTAAATTCTGCTTTCAAAGACATAAGATCTCACCAACAAAATTTGACGGATCTAGAACAAAACCACCGAACCCACCCAGAGATGGTGGTGTTAGACAACCAAAACCAACCAACCCACCAACAAAACCACTAATAACAACACCATAACCACCAACTGAAACCACCTAGCCAGTCAAAACAACCAGACCACCAAGAGGTGGTGGCTATTTCAGCATATGGCGACGGTTATAGTGGGTGAAGGGAGAGGGAGTGGATTAGGTTATGTTTTGTTTATGGGAGGGCATTTTTATACCCAGTAGGTTTAGGTGTTGATTTAGGCTTAGTAAAGAGTTGCCATTTTTTTTACACCGTGAATATATAACATTCCAGCTATAACATTATCAATACTTTCCTTGCATTGTTAACATTCCAGCCATGTAAATTAGCATTATCAATACTTTCCTTGCATAGTTTAAGATTTTCACTGAGTCAACCAATGTCAACTATCAAATATGATCATTATCTTGACATGAATAGATGCGTATCAATGAGTCAACCAATGAGTATGCGTGTTAATCCATGTCAATCAATGAGTCAATCAATTAGTATTGATGACGTATAATAGGCATACTAAGCCTCTGGGCTTGGGCCACACTATCACTTGGGCTTCTGGGCCCAACTTAGCAGTCATTGGCCGAAACTAAACCCAATCTTGCATTGGTCACGGCCCGGACACAGCAAAACGGACGCGGACCTAACTATAGGATACTTCCGTCCACGGAAAGCACACGCGTCCGTACACACGGTTATTACGGAACCTTGCCCGACAAGGGACCCACTCTGGCCACTAACTAAACAAACGAAATATTAGGAAACCCTAATATTTTGTTCGCTTATAAAAAGGGACATTCTGACACAATGAACATGACGATTTTCTCACTCTACATACACATACTTTCTCTCTCTACATGTTTACTTACTTTCACGCCGGAGTCTAACCGTGAGGTCCGTCCCCACGGTAAGACTAACGGTTTATTTGATTGTGCAGGAAATCATCACTTCTCTTGCTCTAGTACAAGATCTAATGCTCAAATCATTCGGGAACTCGACCCGACGTATAATTTGAGTCCTATTCTAAACCCTACACTAATTTTGTACTAACAAGTGGCGCCATCCGTGGGACCGCAACGTAACCACCTTTTCTAAAATACTCATCATGAGCACTCACGAACAACACACCCCAACCGTTCTCACGTCCGTTGTATGGAACACTGGGGGAAGAAGTGGCCCACAAGGTCTCGAAGAGCCTACGCCTGACGAGGTCC